>VZRZ01000156.1:11334-21895 GCA_013398175.1 Climacteris rufus | reverse complement strand
TAGAGGGGCGGTCCCGGGAGCTACGGGGAGCGGGGGACGGTGCGTGGGTGAGGGGGAGGGTCGCCGGTACCGGGTGTGCGAGGACGGGGATCTCCGGTNTGGTTAAGGGAGGGGGGTCTCCGATACCGGGGGAGAGGGGGCCGGGCTGCCCGGGAGCGCCTCTTGTTTGCGGGGCCGTGCAAGGGAGGCCCCCGGGTGCAGGAGAAAGCCCGGGGCCCCTGGCTGCAGGGGGGTCCCCGGTTGCACGGGGGTCCCCGGTTGCAGGAGGTCCCGGTTGCGGGGGATCTCCCGTTGCTGGGGTGTCTCCTGTTACAGCGGGGGCAGGGGACCCAGCAGCAGGGGGAAGAGGGGTTCCCGGGTGCAGGAGGTTTCCAGGCTTTGGGGGATCCCTGGTTTTAGGGTATGCAATCCCCAGCTGGGGGGAGGGGGGGGCTTGCCTGCAAAAGGGTCCCCAGGACCCCCAAATGCAGGAGGTGTCCTCAGGGGTCCCAGCTGGAGGGTTCCCATCAAGCTGGAGTGGATCCTGCGGGGTTTCCAGCTGCAGGGCAGGTGCTGGGAGGAGACTGGGACCGGAGGAAGGTGATGGTGACACCCACCCTGGGGTGGGTGCCCCCAGCCCCTCGGGTGCTCCCCATTACCCCCGGGCTGTGCCTCAGGCTGCAGGGCAGAGCCAGGACCCCAGGATGTCCTCGGACCCTGAAACCCCCCTGGTCGTCCACCACAAGCTGGATGTCCTCGAGGGACAGGGACAGGATGCTTAGCCCTGGAGGATGGTGACATGGAAAGCTGGACAAGGCTGTATAGGAATGGCAATGGCACATGGGACCCCGGTGACACCCAGCAAAGCCACCATCCCCCAGGGTGGAAGGGGATGACAGAGGGAGGTGCAGGATGTAACTCAGAGCAAACAGAAAGGAGAAAAACTCAAAAGGGTGTAAAAATCTCCATCCCTTTCCCAGCCACGGGCACAGGATCAGGCACAGAGCTCTGGCAGCCCCTGGCACCCCTGACAGCAATGCCAGCAGAGATGAAAGGCCCCTTGTTCGTTGACATCCTCTCCAGCCCTCTTTCTGGAGGAAAATGTTTTCCCAGAGGTTTGGGGTGAGGAGGAGGGGAACTTTGCATCAGCTTTCCAGCATGATCTGCGCTTGGGTCACCCAGCCCCATCTGCAACTTCAGGGTGGGAAACTGGGCACAGGAAAACCTGGAAAGCAGAGGAAACAACATTAGAAATACTGGGAATTTTTACCCCAAAGCACACAGAGAGAAGCCCTGGCATTGTCACTGCCCTGTGATGATTTAGCCTTCTCTGGAAAGACAGCACCCAGTGCCAGGACCCAGCAGGGTGACAGAGGGACAGGGAATGGTTCCTGGGTGTTGCTGAACCCAGTGAACCCATGGGGAAGCTCCCTGCCCTGGAAGTGGGACGACACTGCCCACAGGCTTCTTCCAAGTTCATCTCATCCCTGAGGATGCTGCTGTGCTGCTTCTGCTGTGTTGGGCTGGCTTCATTCTCTGGGGACACTGCACAGCTCTGGGTACACTGCACAGCCTTGGGATCACTGCACTGATCGGGGACACTGCACTGACACAGGGCACTGCACAGCCTTGGGGATGCTACACTGACCTGGGGACACTGCACAGCCCCCTCCCTGCCACTTCCTGCCTGGAACAGAGGTTCAGCACGTCTGGGGCCACCCTGGAGCTGCCAGCCCCAAACACTCCTCCTGACAGTATCCCCAGTGTCTCCCCTCCCTGTGTCATGGGGGTACAAAACTTTTACCCTCCATTTCCAGTTGCTCCCAGCAGCCCCACAAGCAGGTTAGCACCATGATGACACTTTCTTGCAGGGATGCATCTGTCCCCATGGATCTGGGGACAAACAAGGCCAGTCCTCCAGGCAGGAGAGCACATTTGGGGTGAGGGTGGGGGGTGTTGGACACCCCTCTCCAAAGCACATTGTCACATGCCAAGCACGGAGTGATCCTGACAAATCCTCTCCCAGCGACACTACAAGCCTGTTAAAATAATGCCCGAAAAGGGAATTAAGCTTCTTAGATGTGTGGCAGTAAAGGCAGGAGAGGGCTGGCACAGCTCTAACTCTGCAGGGTTCCCTCCAGAATTTTTTGGAGAAAAATAGCCGAAATCCTTCTGGGAAGAGGAGCTAGTGACACAGTACTCAAGGGATGAGCAGTCTCTGCCCAGACCAAGGAGGAATTTGGGGGGTTTTGTCCCAGCAGCTGAACTGAAACATCTCAGTTCAAGGGGGAAACGCAGCCAAGGGCAAGCAGCAGCGGGGTATTCCCAGGATTCTGGGGGAACCAACCAGGAAATACGGAGTTTTTAAGCTGCACAAGCCTGTTGGGGCACTGCACTGTGCTTCCCACCACCTTTTAAACCCCAGAACTGTATTTTCAAACCAATCACTTCACAAAACAGAACTAAAAGGGTGTTTTGTTGCAGCCAGTGTGTCACAATAGAACTGTTCCCAATTCCCTGTGGGTAACCACCCTGCTCCAACACTCCACAGCCCAATCCCAACCCATTTCCATGCTTCTTAACGGGGATCATTAATGCACCCAGGACCTGTCGCACAGTGGGGACGTGGCCCAAATTTTGCACGCACAGAGCCAGAGGGACACGTGGGTNATCTGGGATTCATTTGGTGACATTTCCATGCTTCTTAACGGGGATCATTAATGCACCCAGGACCTGTCGCACAGTGGGGACGTGGCCCAAATTTTGCACGCACAGAGCCAGAGGGACACATGGGTTCCACAAAGGCTCCTTGCTCCCACGAAGGGCCCAGGGCAGGGCAGTGCAGGCGGGCATCTCCTCCCGGGGGGCTCCTCCCCTGGGAAAGGGGCTTGGAGGAGCCTCCTGGGATGATGGAGCTGATGGATGTGTGGAGAGATGCACGGAAGGGATGCCTGGAGGGGTTTGGTCGGTGCACGCGTGGAAGCTGTGCATTCGTATTCCACTGGCTTTGGGGATGAGGAGGAATTGTCTCCAGGGCTCTGCAGAAGGACAATTTCCCCTCCAGCACATCCAGCTCAAATCCCATCTGTCCAACAGGTCTGAAAGGGAGGAAAGTTTGGCCAAGGACCTGTCATCACTTCCCTGAGCTGGGGGGGACCTGCCTGGCAATGGCAGGCCCAGGGGTGCAGACAGGGACACAGGGTTGGTTTCGGAGGTGGCACAGCACAGCACCCGTCATGCATGGCCTGGGACTAATCCTGCACGGAGGGAAGAAAGGAGGGACAAAGGGGAGCAGTGAGGAGGGAAGGACAGATGGACAGACAGCACTGCTCTGTGCAGCTGCAGGGATGGGACCAGTGACAAAGCATCAGGACCAAGGTTCATCCCATTCCTGGGGTGCAAGTCCTTTCCCTGATCCCTTCCCAAGCATCTCCTTCTGCCCTGAGCACCGGCAGGATGAGCCCGCAGTCCCCTGCCCTGTTTCCCCGCACCATCAGCCCTGAGCGTCTTGCAGGAGCAATCGAGTTAAAATGAAGTAATCACTCTTCAAGTACAGTCATTTGCAGGAAAAATATAGGCCTTGCTGTGATTGCAAATGGTCTCCACTGGAACCATCCCTCCCACGCAAGGGAGAAATGTTTTTAGCTCCGGGGTGCTCGGTGACAGCAGCCTCAAGCACAGCCAGCATGGCCACATCACCTCTTGTGGCTTGTCCCAGGCTGGGGGCAAAAAGCTGGTATTTGGGGCTTTGAACCTATTAGGAGCCAGCAGTACTTCGGGGAGGATATATTTGCTTTCAGGTATCTCCGTAAAATGGCAGGATCAGAGAGAGGGGCTGCCCTAAGCCCTCATCCTGAAGCCCAGAGATGGAGCTGTGGCACCCACTGGTCCCCCCCAAACCACTGGATGAGCATCTCCATGCTCACCAGGGCTTTCCACACCAAAACCCTTTAATTTTTGACTTGTTTCAGAATACCACCTTTTGCTGCCAGCACAGTAATTCCCCATTTTCCCCCAGTAAACCCACAGGACACAGAGTCTGTCACTCCCTGCCCAGCATCACTCCCAGCAGTGCCTTTCCTGCAGCAAATGGCTCTTGCAGAGCTGCTGGGACACAACCCCCTACACTGAATTTTAAGCAATTTCACTCCCCCAAATTCTCTCTCCCTCTTCCTCCCATATCCCCCTCTTTCTTTTTCTATACCTCCACCTATTACACCCCCATCCAGTTCTTTCTCTCTAACAAGTCTCTTCTATTTTCTCAAATCACCTGCCTTTTGCTAATGCCAAAAATCATTTTTCTTTCTTAACAGACAAAATAGATTATCTCATCCTGCTGTTCTCCTCCCTGTCTGTCCAGCCCCGAGCAGTCACACGCCCGCCGTGGTGCCGTGGCCGGATGTAATAGGGCTATTAGATGAGTTATCACAGCCTGAAAGGATGAAATAACTTCTGTGCCTTCATCCAAATAAAACTCCCTATTCCTGTTCAATGCAACAAATGAACACGAGTTCCCAGGGGAAATAGCCAGGAAAATGTTAGAAGTTGTTAGAAGGTGTTAGAAGATGTTATTTAAGACCCGACCCTTTGCCAAGCCACTTCTTGGTTTGGGCTCAAAGGGCACTGGAGTTTCTCCATAGGGAATTGGGAAGCCCAAAGATCAGTGCCAACACCCAGAGCTAAATCCTCACCCGAGTGCTGCTCTGACAGCATTTTTTTGAGTGCCTGGTGGCATAGCCTATTATCCCATATGTGGCTGAATTCCTGGACCACTTGCATCCAGCAAACTGCTGTTTTCTCACCCCAGGCACTACTTCCAGAAAGAAACTTTGCTTTTCGTCTCAGAAGGAGCCTTTTCAAGCTATCCCGGCATTTCCAGCAAACTTCACACAATTTCCCTAGATCTGCAGGTGAAACCTCCAGCCCAGCCCATGGCAGCATCCCAGCCCAGGTGGGAGATGCTCCAGAGTCAGCCAGGAGCCCCTGGGTTGGCCCTGCAGGGCAGCACTGCCCCGGCCAGCTCCGACTCACATTTTTGTGCCGACCAGTTCCCCCAGTGGGATTTTAAAGGGATTTCCTTAGAGTGATGCAAACCCCCAGGTCCTCCCTCCTGGGTTGGCAAGGAATAGCCTGAGGCAATAGCTTCCCTTAAAAATTTAAAATCCCAACACTTACTCTGCTTGTTCCCCTCTGCCACCCCACGAAACCCTCCTGTTTGTGTCCTCCATGGAGCGTGACAGACCTGGGGCCACCAGCACCACAAGTGTCACCTCCAGGCACACTGTGATGCTCCTGGGGCTGCACCCACGGGCCCTGGAGACACAGCTTCTTCCCAGCCACCCATGCAGGAATAGCCCAAATGTTTCCTCCACACCACCTTGTTTTGGGTTCATTTATCTCCCTTCAGGACAATTTTTTTTTTTTTTTTAATTCCTGGAAAGGAATAAAAACCTCAGCCTGTGAGGGTGGGGTTGAAATGCATTACTCTGTGGTCCCTAACCCAGCATTGTCATGTAAAACAGTTAAAAATCACCTTACTGGGGACACAAGGGTCGATTTTAGTCCCTTCCCCGCTTCTGGAGCTGTTTGGGAGCATCATAAATGCTCCTGGAAGTTTCACAAACCCAAAAATACTCCACAGGACCATGCACCGTCCGCCTGTCTACCTGCTCAGCACTTAACACAGCCCAGCTGCCGTTCCCGCTGCATGGATTTACCCATCCCTAAACCCTGCAAGAAAATGACCTTGATTAAAAACCAACCAGAACCAAGGCATTAAACCCAAGCAGTTCTACATCAAAACTCTCTGTGCTGCTCCCCTGGTATTGCCTCAGGTGAGGTTTTTTTGAGGGGGGATGTAAATCAGTCACAGCATTTTGGGTCTCTGTTCACATCCAAAATCACAAATGTCATTTATTTTCAGACCTGAGGTTTGGCTATTGCTCAAATTTCTCATAATCATGTCTCAGTGCTGACAGGCTGGAGCCTGAGCACAGAGCTGGGTGTGTAACGAGCTCCATTTAAAATCCCACTGCAAGGAAAGGAATGAACAACATCACATCCAACATTTACTTATTTTAATTTTTAATTTGGTTTTACATCTTGTTT
This sequence comes from Climacteris rufus, assembly GCA_013398175.1. Classification (NCBI taxonomy): domain Eukaryota; kingdom Metazoa; phylum Chordata; class Aves; order Passeriformes; family Climacteridae; genus Climacteris; species Climacteris rufus. The sequence goes on along the minus strand of VZRZ01000156.1, from coordinate 15,808 downwards.
GGGTTTATTTTCTTCAGTTTTATATACAGGGGAAGTGTCAGATCTCCTCCCTCTTATTTGTCCTCCTCTAAGCATCAGCAGCTCTGGTTTGGTGGTTTTCCAAACCCTGTTGGAGAAAGGATGCGCTCGGCAGTTTGTGACAAAAAGAGTTCATCAGGCATTTAACGGGAACAAACAAAACCAACCGGCTTTGGAACCGACAGAACCCAGACATCCATCAGTTCCTTTCCCAAATAATTGTTTATGCTCACAGTTTTTGCAATGCTCGGAATATTTCAGTTCTGCAGACAGCAGGAGAAAAAAAAGTCAAAATACCATTAAAAAAGGATAAAATACACTATTTTGGTGCCTTTCTTCACCTGGGCAACTTTTCAAGTCGTTTCAAGAGATCTTCCCTGCCAAGTCACTTGGGGTGGTGCCTTTGGGTGCCATTGTGGTAACATGGGCCCAAAAAGCAGCATCTCCCCAAAAGCAGCATCTTCCCTCCCCATCCCCACCCTGTTCCTCCTCACCCAGCTGGATGATGCCCTGTGGACATCCCACCTCGATTCTATGTCAAGTTCCAAACACCAACCCCAGGGACCAACTCCTGCACTGTCCCAAGTTGGAAAGATGTCTGAACAGGATGATTTTTGCATCAATCACCCCTGAAAGTCCAGGGATGGACCAGCTCCACTGTACAACTCAAATATTGGTGGCATGGGGAAAACCAGTGCAGGGAAATGTAAGGAGCAAGTAAGGACAATGTCCCAGCACAGCTGGATTCTCTCAGCATCTCCCTCTTCTTCCTTATTTACGGCTGGAGCTGAATCCTCCTTGTTCATCTCCTTGGCAGAGGATCAGAACTCATCAATTCTCCAGTCGCTGCCGAATGTTGTGTTTCTTTCTGTAGTTATTTTTTCTTAATTATCTGACAATGAAACACTTTAAAGGGGGATTAAAAATAATCAGAGAGGCAAGAAAGCCATCAGCATGCTTAAAAAATAAAACCTCCTTGGACATCCCATCCCACCACCCTCATCCCCACGTGGAGCTGGGAACATCAGGCACAAGTTTTTAGGTGAAGGATTCAATAGTTTATGGGATTGTCCAGCTCCATCAGAGGTGTTAAATGAGGGATTCAGGGATAAGCCAAGGATTATGTAAAGCAGGTCTTTAAAGACAATGTGTATTTCACTCAAAGATTCAGGCATGTCTAATAAAAGGGGATCGATGTCAGAGCAATGGGACTCTGCCAGCACTGCTGGGTTTGGGGGGAATAGGGCTCAAAATGAGAAAATAAACAGCTGAGCTGTTCCTAAGCCTTATAAAACCCAGGAGGTGTGGATGGACCTGGCCCCAGGACCCCACAGTGGTCAGAGGAGGAGGATGGTGGCTGCAGTGACCAGGAAGAAGAAGGAGTAGAGGGTCAGTGGATATGGTAGCTCAGTGCTCCGGGGGATGGAGCAGCCCCTTCACCGCCTTCCCCCATGGGGGGATTCTGAGCAACCTTTCTCTGCCTGGCAAAGGGGATTATTTTGCAGATTGTTTTACAAACCTTGGCCTTCTCATGCATCCCAACCTGAGATCCCAGCCCAGCATCCTGACCCAGCATCCTGGAGATCCAGCAGGGCTTGGACCACACCTGACTGCCATGGTATGGCCACTGAGATGCAACACCAAAATCCCCCCACAAAAAACCCTTCCCAGCAATCCCTCCAGTCTCAGCTTTCTTAATTATTCCTAAGCAAAGCAGACACACCTTCAATTTCTCCACCAAAAAGGGAAAAGGCATGAAGTTATTATTCCCTTTAATTAAAAAACATCAATCTTATAAGCAGTTAATTAATAATCCCACATTGACTTGATTAAGCGCTGGGAGAGCTGGAGGCGGCACAGCCCACACGAGGCTCCCAGGGTCAGGTTGAACCTGCTGGGCTCAACTCCTCCTAAACCAGGGGATAAAATCTCTATCCTCAACTGGATTTAGGGATAAAATCCCAGCAAATGTCATACTGGTGTCACCCAAGTGCTTGTTCCCACACTGCATCCCCCCATGTCTGCAGGAACAAACCCACCTTATTGGCAGCAATTTGCTTTCCAGCCATGCCCAAGTGTGAATAACTCCAATGAATCAATGGCTGTATAAATCATGATAATATGATAAATCAGAGCTCATTAACAATAGCAGGGGTTAAAGCAGAAGGGAGCGGAGGACAGCACTCCTTCCTCTGGCCGGGTGCCGAGGAACCATCTCGTCTTCCTCTCCCCATGCACTCCTAAACCCTCAACTACAAAGTGGATTTTCATGCATCTCTCCTATAAAAAAGTGCAATTCCAGGATATGACGTAGTCATTAATCACCCGGAAATTGTGCCTTTTACAGAAGAAACATTAACAAAATAATCATAAATCGTCTGCCAGCCCTGATTTGCGGGTGCACACGTTTGTAAGGGGATCAAGAACCCTCTCATTTGGCTGCTGTAATTAGTGATTAACCCTTTGCCACGCAGGACAGAACGTGGACACCACCAGCATCCTCCACCATGGTTTGCTTGTGCAATCACCCCAACATAAAAAATCTAAACCGCTCCTGGTGTCCTTGGAAAGCTGCAGAGTTTGAGGTTATTAAAACCCTATTGTTTTATTGCTGTGATTAGATTAAAACACTGCTTTAAGTGTCCAGCCATGCTGAAAGCAGCACATCCCACTCAGCTGGGGAGGCCCATTCCTGCCTGGTGGTGAAGGTGCTGCTGGGATATCTGTGCTCAGGATCCCACCACACCAACCAGGTGGGAAAAGCCTGAGTCTTCCTGAGGCCCCCCCGCCAAAGCAAATCATACCCCAGAAGGAGCAGAAAACCCTCATCAGCGCCTTGGAAAAGGATTTTTTCCAAACCTAAACTTTCCCTTCAACTTGAACCTGAATTCATGTGAATTCACACTCCGAAAAATATTTGTTTTCCTTTTTAATTTAAAAAAAAAAAATAATGTGAGCTCTCAAGCAGGTTGACTAAATCTTTTTTTTTTTGATCATGACAGCCTTAGGGATGGGTCACCTGAGCCAGAAAGGACCCTGCCCTCAGCACCTGGACTTGTCTCAGTGGCAACAGGGGTCTGCATGTGCCACATCACCAGAATGGGGACAGTCTTGGGATCTGCCAGCAGGAGTCTGTGGGGCAGCAGCAACTCCTACCTTGGATATCAATCCTTTGCAAAGCAATTCCATGGGAATAAAATACCAGGTGCTTGAGAACAGGACATTGGGAGTAGGCAAGGAAAGCATGTGGATTTTGCGGTGATGCTGGTGGCCTTTGTGACCCAACACTGCCGAGTGAGGATGGAACTGACACCCCAAACTGCAGATGCCAAAGTCCGGGAGGGGCAGGATCTGGCCACAGGCTCCTGTTGGAGCTCCCAACCTGCCCCTGACTCCCCCGTGGAGTTCTCACCCACCCCGGGCCATGGGAAGCAGTGAAGTTCCCAGGCGGGCCTAGGAAGGGATGGTGTTAACAAAGGAATCTGCTAATTACATGGACTGTGCTGAGCAAACCGGGATTTATGGAGCTGCTCTCAGCACCCAGCCAGAGAAGTCCAATCCCACGTGAGAGAAGAAATCATTTTTAAGCCCTGCTGTGTTTGTTCTCTGTGACAGGTCTATCAGGAAGGCAGGAGGCTCCGCTTCTCTTTTCCCCCTCTGATCTAATCAGTTTTAATTGGAAGAATAAATGAGACCTTTCCTTCAAGATAATTATACAAAACATTGAATTAAATTACTATCAGGAATTTTTTTATCACCACTTGTGTCAGGCTTCTGTTGTTTTAAATAATCATCTGATGAACATTTCCCTGCAGCTCTCTGGGCTGGGAGCGTGTCCATCGTGGACAGGGCAAGTGGAAGCCAGTCGGTAATAAATCAGAGAAAAGGGTTTTTTTCGCCCCGAAATCATAAAATCATGGGATAGTTTAGGCTGGAAGGGACCTTAAAGCTCATCCCATTCCACCCCCTGCCATGGGCAGGGACACTTTCCACCAGACCAGGTTGCCGCAAGCCCCGTCCAACCTGGCCTTGAACACTTCCAGGGATGGGGTGTCTCACAACGAAGCTCTTGGAGGTCTTTTTCAATCTAAATGATTCCATGATCCAGTGACAACGTGGACCAAGATGCTCCTGTGCCCATCCCCGATGCCCCTCGCACAGGCAGTTTTGCTGCGCCGACACAGCCACGACACATAACTTTAGGAGTGTTTTGGGCACAAACCAGCGGCGAGCGGGATCCGGGCACGACGAGGAACGGCCGCACTGAGGCCCCGCGCGCTCATCGCAGCAGTGGCCGCGCCGCCTTAAGAGCGGCGGGGGCGGGGCCAACCCGGAGGGCGGGGTCAACCTGGTGGCGTCACCGGCTGCCGCGCCGGGCTCAACCGAGGAGCGCCGAGAAGTGCCGAGTCCAGACGAACCGTGACGAGGCTGGCCGAGCAGAACCGAACCGAACCGA
>VZRZ01000156.1:720-10996 GCA_013398175.1 Climacteris rufus | reverse complement strand
TGTGCAGTGGGGGCAGAGATCTGGAGTGGGGGCTGGCACAGGGGCGCGCAGTGGGGTGGGGGTGCAGCTGCGGTCTGGCCGTGCTGGAGCGATGCTTTGGGGGAGCGGTGCAGGGGGTCAGGACTTTCCCACCCCAGGTGCAGGAGGTGGGGGTGGAGTGCAGGACCCCCATGGCCATGCCAAGGGTGTTCAGAGGCTCCCAAGCACATAAGGGAACCCTGGGACGCCCCAGTTTTTTCCTGGTGCTGCAGTCTCACCGTGATGCCAGGACCCCATACCCCACCGTCCTGCTGCTGCTCCTTCAATTCGCCTTAAACCACATATTTTTCCCAGGAATACCATTCTTGCTGAATTTGGGGTCTGACAGGGAGGTCCAAGCCCCAGCATTGCTGCACCCCAGCTTCATCCTGGGTTGCGTCCTACTGATGGTGATTCTCTTTGAGGTCCCAATTTAGGGACCAATCCAGCATCACAACCATTTTTTGGGAAGCAGTTGACTCAGTGTCAAAAAAGACTCCTAGAAAGGAGAAAGTCACATTTTGGTGGACTTTAGGCTTGTTTTCAAGGGAGGAGACCTCAGGGTCTTGCTGCCTCTCTTGAACCAGCTCAAGTCACGCCAACACATTATCCGAGTGCATCCAGACACCAGCCTCCTGTTTTTTTGGGCAAGGACAGTTGCTTTTCCAAATGATCATTTAGTTGTGCAATGGTGCTTGTCACCACTGCCACCTCCTGAGATTTGCTGCCATTACCCCCTTGCTTGTGCAAGGTCAGTCTTGTGCTTCATGACTTCTCCTTTTTCACAAATTTCAAAAAATATCCCAGGTTCCTGTAATGCTTGAGCGGGGCAGGATAAGCTGTAAAATCCCCGTCTGAAAGAGCGGCTTTTTTATGCAACCTGCTGAGTTTGTTGAGATTAATGAGCGTCACTGGGCTTGGTGACACAGGATTGTGGTGGGTGGTTGGCTTTTAGCAGCCTCCACCAAAAATCTGTCTGTCTGTCTAACATAAATCTGAGTTTTTAGTGGGACAGGGAATACAGTGCTGTTAATTTAGGTGTGGTGTGTAGGTGATAGTGCTTCAACCACAGCACAGAAAACATCACCAGACTGGTCTTAATGCCCTTTTCCTTTGTGTCTCCCTGGTCAGACTGAAGGATCTGGAAGTGCCCAAGCTGGGGGACTCCAGTGTCTATGTCAAGATGTTGGCAGCCCCCATCAATCCCGCTGATATCAACATGATCCAAGGTAATGTGCTGGATTAATACTTTGCATATTAATTCTTGCAGGATACTCTTAGTTGGAAGGGACCCACGAGGAACATCAAAGTCCAGCTCCTGTCTTAGAGGGTTTGGAGACTGCTCCTGGCATGGGCATGACTGGAGTAGCAAAGTCCACCTCTGATGTTTCACAGGGTTTGGAGACTGCTCCCATTGTGGGGATGTTGAGGTGTGACAGGGTTGTCAGCTCACCTCTCGCTCCCACACAGGCACCTACCCCATCCTGCCACCACTGCCAGCCGTGGGAGGGAACGAAGGTGTCGGGGAGGTGCTGGAGGTCGGGCGCCACGTGAGGGCTCTGAAGGCCGGGGACTGGGTGATCCCTGCGGACGCCGGGCTCGGTGAGTTCATCCCCGGCCTCCTCGGGGCTGCCGGCCACAGCAGCGCCGGGTCCTCGCTGATCCCCCACCCGCAGAGCATCTTCCCAGAGGATTATTGAGATGCTGGAGCCCACTGGGAGCTGCCCCAGCTCGCCCAGAGAGCAAACCCATGGTCATGCTCCTGTGTGAGCCAGGGCTTGGGGAGCTGCTGTGGGGATTTTGGGGGTCCCAGAGCAAAAGCACAGCTCTCCAAAGAACCGTCATTGCCGGCTGTGGGTAGAGCCACAGGCCCCTCCACTTAGAGCAATTACATCCAATAGGATGGGACTCAAAATGGGGAACAAAGCTCCATTAGGGCATTAGGGAATGTTGGGCAAGGGAAGCAGGAGTTGGAACCCATTTAGTGCCATATGAGCCCAATCATAAATATGAGACAGTCACAATAACTGATGGAGTTATTTCTTACCTGTTTATATCTTGGTTTATTTTCGCCCCCTGTTTTTAATTTTAATTTTAATTTAAATTTTTTTTTAATTTTATTTTTCATGTATTTTTTTAAAGAAAGCTCAGATCCTGCTCCCAGCCCCAGCGAGTGATGCTGCTCATCCTCCACAGATGCATGAGGGCTCTGGGGAAGGATGGGCGGCCCAGGGAAGGGGTTCATGTGCACAGGACTTGCCATGCAAAACCCTGGAGCACCTGGCATAGAAGTAGTGGCAATGCCATTGTGTATGCTGAATTTAAATTTGGAAATGATCTTATTTTCTGTAGCATAGACACTTCGTGGGGTGTCTGTGCCATTATGAAGCATTGCAGCAACCTGTGTGTCTCTGGAAACAACCACATTCTGTCCCATCAACTTAGAACTTTCCTAAAGACCTGGGATAAAACATTTCACATGGACAAGGTCATGATGGCATCTCACTGCAGTCTTCTCTTTAATAACGGTCTGCTGGGAAAGTGTGGGAATTTATTTCCCAACAAATGTCTCCTGTGCTCCTCCAAAATGCCAATGGCCTGAAATATGCTGGTTCTGGTTTAGTGTAACACCTTGTTCTTTGCCTATTTATTCTTTAAAGGCTTTTTGCTTAATAGGTGAAGGAAAACGATGGAGTTAAGAGCCAAATTGGATATTTTTAAGCATAAAAACCCTGTAAATAGATGATAGAGGGTTAAATTGGATGTAAGTATAGAGGGAGTAAAGCTGACTACATTAGCTTTAAATATATGTGCTCATCCCTAGGATGGAGAGTATTGCCATTATCTCTGCACACACATCCAGGGAGCCCCAGTCCCATTATCCCTCTGGGAAATGATTAGGCTTTCCTGGGTGATAAATTTTGGCAGGCAGTGAGGAATCCATTCCTTGCCTGTTGAAATATTTTGACTATACCCATACAGGAACACATTCCACGATTCCCTCTGCAGGGTGTAGCTGGTGCCTGGTGTGGCGATGCTGCCGTGACCGGCGCCAAGGCTGTGCTGTGAACTGATGGTTTTCCTTTCCTTTCCCCCTTTGCTGTGGCTGTGCCCATGGTGCTCCCATGCCCAGGGACGTGGAGGACGTGGGGGGTGTTCCCTGAGGAGATGCTGCAGAAGGTGCCCAGTGACATCCCGGTGCTCTGTGCCGCCACTCTGAGCGTGAACCCCTGCACAGCGTTCCGTCTGCTGGCTGACTTCGAGAGCCTGGCGCCCGGTACGGCCCTGCCCCAAGAGAGCAATTCCATATGGACTTCCCAGCCGACTCTGCAGTGGAAATCTGGGTTTACTCCCCTGCAGGTGACTCTGTCATCCAGAACGCTGCCAACAGTGGCGTGGGCCAGGCTGTCATCCAGATTGCCAGAGCCTCCGGCATCAAGACCATCAACGTGGTGAGGGACAGGTGGGTTCCCTGGAGAGGAGCGAGTTTGGGAGCTGGATCTGGTCATCCTGCCCATCCCGTTTGCTCCTCCAAGATGTCCTCCAGCCTCTGCTCTGTTGTCCCCAAGTGACACCTGAGCAGGAGGAAGGAGAAGGTGACACTCTGATTCCTGGCTCATCGAGTCCCCTTTTGCTATCTCTTTTTTCCTTCCCCAGAACTGATCTCCCAAAGCTGGTGGAGAGGCTGATGGCCTTGGGTGCAGACCACATCGTCACAGAGGAGATGCTGAGAAAGCCAGAGATGAAAGATATATTTAAGGTATGTCAATGCTGATCCCACTGGAGAGATGGTCCAGGGCTGTCACTGCTGTTCAGCACTGGTGAAAAGTGCAGAGGTGGTGGGAAGGACAAATTTCTCTCCAGATCAGGATTTAGCCCCCACAGTGGAGCGATTTTGTTGCTGCCACAAGGGCAGGGTCATAGATTTTAGGTCAAATCAGATTGGGCTTGGAGCAGTCTGGTCTAGCTGAAGGTGTCCCTGCACACAGCAGGGGATTGGAATGAGTCCCTTTTAACCCAAGCTATTCTTTGGTTCTGGTAGATTTTAGCTCTACTTCTCTCAGCAGCCCTCAGGTAAATGTTGAGGTTAAGGCAGATTCGAGAACCACGGTCCCATCTCCTAAAGAAACCCTAAAATTTGGGAACTTTTGTCATAAACCCTTGCAGAGCATCCCGAGGCCCCGACTTGCCCTGAACTGCGTTGGAGGCAAAAGCACCACGGAGATGCTGCGGCATCTGCAGTAAGTGTGGCTTGGTGGTGGCTTGGGCACCGGCTTGGGGAGAGAAATTGGCACTAGAGTGTCCTGCTCCAGAGCCTGTTGAACTTTTGGAGACGGAAGATGAGTGGAGAAGTGGTTTTGGATAACAACAGTGATTTAAAGTCTCACACTGCCAGTAGCTGGGAGCAGCTGGGGTCCAGTTGTGAAGGTCCCCCAGGTCCTGGCCAGGTGTAACTGATGCACTGAACTATAAATTCCTCTAATGGTGCATGGAAGCAAGAGGAAAGCCTGGAAAGTGGGATCTGAGGGGTAACTGGGAAGCCCCTGGGTGCAAAGACAGCCCCGGGGGCTTGGGGACGGCAGAGGGGGAGGTGACAAGGTCAGAGCTGCACTTTGGGGACCACATAACCCAATACTCCCCTCCTGCTCCAGGCCCAAGAGCACCATGGTGACCTACGGGGGAATGGCAAAGCAGCCTGTGATGGTGCCTGTGGTGAGTACTGGGGGTTTCCCTCCTTTGTCCCCTGTGCTCCCCTGTGTCCCCATCCCCTCGGTACCACGGGCACTTGGCTCTCCACAGCTGCACATTGAGACCATCCAGCCTTTTTTTGTTTACCTGATGGGTTCTGTTCAAGGACAAGCTGCACCCCACTGCTGGGCTCTTGGCTTTTTTATATGGGAGGGTTTGGGCTGCCAGAAAATCCAGTGGGGAAATGGCCCCATAGGTGCTGAGCATCAAACCTGCCCTGACTCCCCACTTCAGAGTCACTTCTCTGCATCCCTGGCTCACAAATGGAAGCTCTGCTGAGGGGCCTCAGTGCCACCTTCCACCTCTGTCACACTGGAAGGGGACACACAGGTGTTGCTGGGTGTGTGAGTGGACATGGGAGTCAGTGGATGCACAAGGGGGCACACAAATGTCAGTGGATGCCCAAGAGGATACAGAGGCGTCATTGGGTGCCAGGAGGACACAAGGGTGTCACTGGGTGCCCGAGAGGACACACAGGTGTCACTAGGTGCACATTCCCTCTCCACAGAGTGCCTTCATCTTCCGGGACGTGCGGCTCCGCGGGTTCTGGATGACGCAGTGGCGGAAGGACCATGCACAGGGTGAGCCAGGGGTCTGAGGGTCTGCCTCTGCCAAACCCCACCCAGCACCATCCTCGCTTCTGCTCATGGAACCACCTCTGCTTGTCCCAGGGCGCTGAGACACTGGCACTGGGCTCAGGCAGGGACCGTGCCAGGGGCTCTTTCCACATCCCACGTGCCCGAGCTGTGGGCACGTCACCCCCAGGGACCTCATACGGCTTCAGGCAGGTCTTTCCAGGGGTGGTGGATGGCACTGGCATGGCCCAGTGAGAGCTCCCTCCTTCCTGTGCAGACCAGGAGAGCCTGTCTGGGATGATGGATGCTCTGTGCCAGCTCATCCGCAGGGGCCAGCTCACGGCACCAGCCTGCACCGAGGTCCCACTCCAGGACTACAGGGCAGCGCTGGAAGCCTCCATGAAGCCCTTCGTGTCCTCCAAGCAGATCCTTCTCCTCTGACCTGCAGCTCCTGGAGTCCTGTCCTGCTCTACCTGCTTGTCCATAGACTTGAGGGGGGGAAGCCCTCCAGATACATTTATTGTCTTTTTTTCTTTGTTTTTCACGTTTCGGGTGCTCACTGAAAGCTTTAAAAGCCTCCGCAGCTTTGTGTGGAAGTACTGCTGGAGGGAGGCTGCATCTTGCTGTGGCAAGTTTGGGAGTCCAAACAACAGCTCTCTCAGCTCAGGGTGTCAAAAGAGCACCAGTTCCCCCTCACATGTGCTTTTGGGGCTGGCAGGGCTGTAGTTATCACAGCTGGGATGTGGGATGGGCAGCAGAAGTCCAAGTTGTCTCCTGGCAGCTCCACTGCCTCCAGCCCCACTCCGAGCAGGGAGAGGAAGGGGCACGGACTGCTCTGAACGATGAGGGGATGCTGTGGTTGGAGTAGCCCTGGATGGTGCTGCAGCTCCCAGAGGAGCCCTGGGTCACCCCTGGCTGGGTTTTGCCAAGGGCACTGTAAGGGCCGGAGTCTTTGGCCATCCCAGGCTGGACTCAGACCCTCAGTGTCCCTGAAGGCCCTCCTGCCCGGATGTGGGACAGCGACTGTGACACTGCAGAGCAATGTGAAAAGATTTATTACTGAGGACAACCAATAATGTGTTCTTGCTTCATCCTGTGCTGCTTTTCGACCTTTATGACTCCACAGCTCCCTGCAGTCCCTGCTCTTCCCAGTCCAGCCCCGGCCGAGGCCCAGCACCACTGGCTGTGCAGGTGCAGGTGGGGCAGTGGCCATGGACTGGAGCATGGCCAGGTGCTGGTCCTGGCCCCAGCACGGCCATCCCAGGGCACAGGGCACAGGGCAGGGGCAGCACAGCCCCAGGCACCTGCACAGCATCTGTATTTGGCTGTCCGGACAGGAGGATGGGCAGTCCTATGGGTGTGAGGGGCCTGTGTGGGGTCGGAGGAGCGATGTGGGGCACAAAAGCCGTGGATGGAGCGGGAGCTGCGTCCTGGGTGCTGGCAGGGCTGTGTCTGCAGGGCCGTTTGAGTGGAGAGGGTCTGGCACTGCCTGGCCAGGAGGCTGTGTCTGCCCACGGCTCAGGCACTGTGGAGCTGCTGCTCATGGATGTCGGGGTGTCATTGTCCTCCTCTTCCACTCCTGCCACCGGCTGAGCATCCCACCTTTTCCTTGGGAGCTTTGCCTGGATTCTGGTGCCCGGTGGGGACACAGCCAGGGGGGTTGTGCTTTCCCCAGCACCCTGCAGACCCCGCTGGACACAGGGAGGGTCATCCCTCCTGAAAAAGGGGTTGGAGTAGAACAGCAGCTGCAAAATTCAAAGGAAAGGAGTCGTTTGCTGCAAGGAGGAGGAATAAATCCGAGGGAAATCCAGGAGTTGGCACAAGCAAGGAGAAACAGGTGTTTAAAGTATTCTCTGGGGCATGTCACACCTCAGCCTTTGCCTGAGTAAAGGTTTAGGACAGAACTTTGTTAAGTCACATGTTTTGAGCATTTGGGAACAGAGAAGTGTAGGGTTTTCAAAAGCCAAAAAACCACTGGAGGAACCCAAATCCTGCTGGTTTTCAGGCCCCTTGGTGTGTCAGGAGTAACTGATCCCAAGACAAAACTAGGCCATTTGCTCCTGTCCCCATCTCCAGCCTTGTCAGTGCTCATTTTTTCTGAATTTGAACCTTCCCCTGAGTGTCCCAAGGAATCTTTAAATCGGGAGGAGCTGACATACCTTTCCCAGTGCAGACCCGGCTGCTGCTACTGCTCGCAGCTCATCCATAGACGTCAGCAGGGGAGAATCTCCTTCCATTCTGCAGAATCCATGGAACATGAGTTGGAGGAGGAAGCCTCTCATGGACTCAGTTTCAAAGATTTTCTGGGGCCCCCTCCTGCCCAGCACTTCCTTCCTGAAGAGCTTTTCTCCGATCACAATGCAGTTCCCATCGTTGCCCCACCAGATCGACTCAAAGCTCTGGCTGTTTAGGATCTCCCAGAGTTTCTCAAGGAAGGAGTCGGCCAAAGGTTTGGTGCTGGCAGAGAGCTCCAAGGAGCAAAATTTCACACTGGGGTCCCAGGATTCCTCAGGCCAACCCTGAAGGGCATTTTTGTCTGCTGGAGGTCCAGCAACAGCATCCCAAGGCAGTCCCATATCATCTCCGGGATGGTCGGGAGAAGCTGAAGCCACGCACCAAGCTGGATCCTCCAGGTCGGAAGCACAGGATGTCTCCTGTGAAGGCAGCTCCATTTTGACTTATTTTTCCACAGCTTGGCTGCCTCCAACCAACCTCATGGTCCTGGCAGTCAGCAAGATGGAGTTCCGTGGCTCTAGCTGCCTGTGAAGTTCTCCAGCCTGTGTTCCATCACAGTGACATCACAGTGTCTCTTGGCAGCAGGAGGTGGGAGACATAGAAATAGCCCCAAACCCCTGATTTCCCTGAAGCTGTTTGAGCCCAGAACTGATTCCAGCTGTATTTCCATGTGGAGTGTCCTGTTAGAGCAGTGCTGTCCCAGTGCCTTGGAGCAGTGCCCAGGGAGGGCTGGAGAAGGGGACGGCATTGGGCATCCAAGTGCCCCAGACCTGACATTTTTCACTTGTGCACCTTCTCTCCTGTGCAGAAATGCCCATGAGGAATTCCTGTGGAATAACCCCCGCTGTGTGATGTCCACAGCACTTTTTCTGCTGTGACTGTCCCAGTTCCTGGGTGATGCTCTCAGATCCCAGCAGGCTCTCTATGCTGCTCCACAGGATCAGCTAGAAGGGAAATGTTTCCCAAACACATCTTGCAATGGAAATAGCCTCCCTTGGTTTGGGTTCCTCATATTTTCTTTGCCATAATACCTTCAGAACGCAGCCCGGGGCCTCACTGGGGTTCTCTCACCTTGTGCCCCATTCCCAACACACTCCAAGTGGGAAAACCACAGCTGTGGAATTGTGTGTGGACAGTGAAGTTGTGAGGGACTGGTTGTGTCAACTGACGGTTCTGTTGGGATTCATCCTGGAGTCCTGGATGAGCCGGTGGGGCTATGGCAGGGCCCTCTGGATCTACCAGAGGCCAGAGGGGTCTGGGGAGGTCCCTCCTGACTGGAAGCTGGGCAGTGTCATTTCCATGCACAGGAATGGTGTGAGGGAAGACCTAGGAAGTTGTACCTTCATCTGGGGGATCTTCTGGGTCTTGTGGGGCGAGGAGAAGAGCAGGGCAGGAATGCTGCTCAGGGTTAGAGGTGGAGCTCTGTACAACTGCGTGTGCATTTGGGAGAGAAAAACTCTGAAATTAAACTCCACAACCATGTTGGCAACTAAATGGATGTGTCAAAGCCATTTTATCCCCCTATAGCCCCTCACATTGAGACCTCCCTTAGCACAGAGCAGACCAAGAAGCCCCGCCAGCTGTGCCCCAGGATAAATTCTGTGCTAATGTGTTCATTCTGCTCCTCCATCCCAAATAAACCCCCCAATATTTTGCATTTTCCTTCCCGCTACCAGCATTAGAGACAGAGCCCCATCCTATGCCTAAGTGCTTCCTGATCGATGGATGAAGTGGGGGAAAAAAGCAAGAAAAGAACTTTGAGATCATTACAGGCACTATGAAGCGTGACATAAACCAGAAAAATTAATGCAAAGCTTTTATCCCCCTTGTTTATTGGACTCAGCAATAAAACCCAACAAGCTTTAGAGAACTCTCACAAAATGTTCCGACCCCTCACTCCTACACCACAGCACGAAGGAATAAATAAATAAATTTAATTCTCCTTGTCAAATGAGCAGGATTGTGGCTGGAAATCCAGCTGCTGGGGTTGCTCCTACACAATAATAATGGTTTTGGAGGTGACTCTGGGTTTTTTAGAGGGGTGGTTTCTAATGCTGGAATGTTCCCAGAGTCTCTGCTGGGATTTGGTGTGATTTAGGCATCTGATGTGCCAACCAAAAGGATAAAAATAATTCCCAAAAAATGCCATTTAGGGATCTGCAAGAGGAATGTTGTTGTTCCTCAGAGGAAATGAGGAACAGCCGAGTCTGGCCACGGATGGGGAACATGGGAGGACCCCTGAGCACCCTGAGCGTGGCCATGAGGGACCCCCATCCCTGCCTGCCTTTGGGATCCCACCAGGACCCGGCACTTTGGAAAGGGGGCACCCCACAAGCTCCTGCCATAGACAGGACTCCATAAGCACCTCTGCACCCTCATCAGTGCCCTCCACGTGCGGCAAAGGGGAGACCGCTGCATCCTCTCCACGGTGAAGATGTCCCCCATGGGAACACAGCCGCCAAGCACACCCTGCACAGGGGGAGCGGGGGCCCCACGCTGCCCTGCACACCCAGCACGTGTGGGACAGGGGGATCAACACATCCGCGCCCTGAGGAACCGGGCGAGGTGGGGCCCACACCGCGGCGTGGCCCCTTTAAGAGCGAGCCCGCGCGGGGAGGCGTGGCCCCGGTGACATTGCCGCGCGTCGCTGCCCGCGCGCCGCCGTGACGTCAGGCGGCCGCGCGGCCCCCGGGCCCCTC
>VZRZ01000148.1:0-19374 GCA_013398175.1 Climacteris rufus | reverse complement strand
GAGGGGCTGGAGGTGTCCAGGGCAGGGAACGGGGCTGGGAAGGGGCTGAGGGAGCTGGGGGGGGGCTCAGCCTGGAGCAAAGGAGGCTCAGGGGGCCCTGCTGGCTCTGCACAGCTCCTGCCAGGAGGGGCAGCCAGGGGGGTCGGGCTCTGCTCCAGGGAACAGGGACAGGAGCAGAGGGAACGGCCCCAAGTTGTGCCAGGGGAGGTTTCAGATTGGGTATTAGGGAAAATTTCTTCATGGAAAGGGCTGTCCAGCCCTGGCACAACTGCACAGAGGAGTGCTGGAGTCCCCACCCTGGAGGGATTTACAAGTCGTGTGGATGTGGCACTTGGGGACGGGGTGGCCCTGGCAGTGCTGGGGGATGGTTGGACTCGATGGTCTTGGAGCACTTTTGCAACCTAAATGATTCTGTTGTTCTATGGTTTGTGACATCAGCACATACTGGGGAAACCCCTGGCAATTGGAATCCACACCTCTTTAGGAAAAGGACGTGCTGCATGGAGAGGTGTCTGGGAGGGAGAAGAGGTAGTGTTGGTGGCAGTGCCTGCCCAACAGCACTGACCACACTGGGAGCTGGACTTGCACAGCAGCAGGGTTTGCAGAGCAGCCAGGAGATGGAGCCCACACACAAGACACCACAGGTTCCAAAACCCCTGCCAGCGGCAGGGACACCTTTCACTAGACCAGGCTGCTCCAAGCCCTGGCCAACCTGGCCTTGAACACTCCCAGGGATAGGGCAGTCACAGCTTCACGGCTTCTCTGGGCAAGCTGTTCCAGGGCCTTGCCACCCTCACAGGGAGGAATTTCTTCCCAATATCCCATGTAACCCTGCCCTCTGACAGTGGGAAGCCAATCCCCCTTGTCCTGTCACTCCAGGTCATTGTCCAAAGTCCCTCTCCATTCTTCTTGTACATCCCCTTTTAGGCATGCAGCCTGACCTCACCCGTGCCAGCCTACTTTGAATGCAGACCATTGGCCTGGTGTGGAGGTACTCTGCTGAGGGGCAGCTCTGGGTATCCCCACATTATGGGGTTTGCAAGATGGCTAATCCCACCTCTCCATCTTCTCAAGGGCCCTCTGGTTACAAGCAAAGAACCACTGATGGCCTTTTCACGTTAGTCTCAATATCCCTGGCACTCATGTGCATCCAGTGACCCAAATGCAGCCCCCTTGCACAGGGGGCACACGCTGGGTCGTGGCTGGGCTTAGCCCACACACCTGTTCTTTGTAAAGGGACAAATGTGTAGCTCTTGTGACAAAATGGAGGGTCCTCCACTGTGTGGTCACACTCTCCTCTTGTCCTGTGACAACAGGGCTAGCTGTGGGGCAGACCCTGTCATGAAAACAAGGGAAAAAGGAGGAAGAGCACCATTCCCCAGAGTCCCAGTGGGGTTTGCAGCCTCACCTTGCAGAGTTTGTGGTCCAGCATGGCTGGAAGGTTCCCTGTTGCTGTCAATTCCATCAAATGCACCCAGGGTTGCATTGGCCTCATTTTTCTCTGCCTCTGCTCTGTCTGCAGAAGCACAGACCTGGCTGTGGCTGTCACACTAACCAATGTCCTCCTCCTCCTCCTTCTGAAAGACTGGTTTGCTCACACCATGGACAAGGTGATGTGTCCTTCTGCTGTGACAAGCACACAGACAGGATTTGGGAGCTTCTACATCATTACCTTCTGGCTCAACAGGACACCCCAAGATATGGAGACAGAAAATCATCCCTGACTTTTAGATCATCCTTGCTGAGGAAGGCTGTAGGTACCTCTTGCCATAGCCACGTCTGCAGCTGCCTTGTCTCAGCATCTCAAGGCAGGTGGCCTTTCAGCCACAGAACCAACAAAAGGGAGACCCCCCCTCTACAAAGGTGAGACCATGTGTATAAGCTTGAGAAGAAGCCATCTTTATTTTATCATCCATAACACACTCATGCCTCCCTCCAGAGAGCACTTTTTCTTGGCTATTGGATCTTCCTCATGCTGCCAAGTGACCAAAGACAAGGAAAGGCCTTTCCAGAACACAAGGGACTGATTCGGGCTTGGGGTCTGATCACTGACATCCCATTAAGCAAAAAGGACTGGATTTCACCAGTTGGTATTTTATATTTTCACAGGAAAACAGGATTTTCTTGGTCTGGAATATCTGGCCAGTGCTATCAGGTGCTCTGCAGCAGGACCAGGACCCAGGACCCAAACTTCTCCATCCCATTCCTGCCATAACTATGGTGGGCATCAATGAAGTTACTTAAGTCAGATCATCCACATCTCTTGCTCAGCTTCCCAAACAGCTTCTCTCTTCACCATGAGGATGTTCTGCACAGGAAGGTGGGAGCAACGGTCCTATCCCCAGCACATGGGAGCCTGGATCCAGACCAGCTCCAGTATAAAACATCTCCTGGAGATTCCTGCTTCCCGCAGCTCCCTCTGGGGAGGATCGCCCCAGCACATCCCGCCTGCCAGTGGGGCCCCCTGCTCATAATGCTCCTTTATAAGGCTTCACAAAGGCCTTCTTGGTTCATCTCCAGGCTGCTCCGAAAGGTTGCCAAGGGTGTCTCTGCAAACAATAAGGGGCCTGTGTTTGTAAGGCGGCTGTGGTCACAAATGCTTTTTTTGTGACCTGCAAAATAGCTCCTTCTTTCCCAGCAGATCTCCTTCTGCTGTGTCTTCAAGTCGCCTCTGAGGACTGGAGCAGCGTGGCAGCCCTGGAGCTGCTGGGGGGGGGAGCAAGCTCTCTCCCTTTGCTGACATCCTTCCAGCTGAGTGCTGTCATGAGCTTTTTCCTGCTTTTGCAGTCCAAGAGGCTCAAAGAACACTTGGCATCATCTAGCAATGCTCTTCACAATGTAATTTTGTTAAATGATTCAGCAAGCTGGATGGAAATCCTGCTGGACTCCTTGGGATGGGGGTCTTCCCTAACCATGCCACCAGACCAGGCTGCTTAGTGCCAGGAGACATCCCAGTGAAAGGATCTCAGAGGGTGCTTGAATACATCCCCCAGCTGAAGCCACAGCTGCACAGGCACATTGCAGACATTTTTGCTATGAAAATCATTAAGTCACTGAGCTCTGGAAAATCAATGCCACCAAAAGGATTTGGGGTGTCCAAGATTCTGCTGGGAGGTGTCAAACAAGCCCTGTAAGGAAAGGATTTACTGTGCAAATGAATTTTAAGTATATAAAATAAATGAAGTATTTACTATGAAATACTTCCCTGTGAGGTAGGGAGGCCCTGGCACAGGGTGCCCAGAGAAGCTGTGGCCGCCCCTGGATCCCTGGAAGTGTCCAAGGCCAGGCTGAACGGGGCTTGGAGCAACCTGGGATAGTGGAAGGTGTCCTTGCCCATGACAGGGGAGTTGGAACTGGATAATCTTTAATGTCCCTTCCAACCCAAACCATTCTGTGATTCTAAGATTTTCTGAGCTCTGCCTCCCAAAGGCCAGAAGTAAAAGGTCTTATGAAGGTCACATTTCTCCTTCTAACTCAAGCAGTTCTGTGGGGGGCAAATTCTGAAAATTCAGCATTATTTTATTTTTTAAGCCCAAAGACATTTTTGGGCTGGGACAGGAGGGGACTTGGTGTTGAACTACACTTAAAAAAACCCTCACGTCACAGCCAGGCCACCTTAAGAGCACTGAGAGCCAGGGTGAAGCCTACCTAGCCTCAGATTGCTCTCTAACCACAGTCTGCTCAGAGACTTCCTTCCATCCCTAATCACTGCCCTCTTTTGAAGATGGTTATTAAGAAATATTAAAAACCTTCACGGAGGCAAGTAGCTGAGAACAGAGCTCAAAGCACCCAGGCGTGTGTCCCTTGGAAGTGAAGATCTACGTGTGCCCACAAAGGAGGTGGTACAAGCGCTCCGGGGCAGGAGCAGGCAGAAAAATGAGGGATACATAGATCCATCGAGGAGCTGAAGGACATGGGAACAGTTTGTGTGACTTGACAGGGTGTCAAGGCTAAGCCAAGGCCTGGTGAGTGCAACCCATCTTAGGCATTCTCAGGAGGGAGGGAGCAGGACACAGAGAGGACCAGGCACAGCATAGGCAGCTCCTGAACACAAAGCGTGCTCTGGCTTCCCAGACTTCCAGGATTCCAAATAAACCCCTCAGCCTAAAGGTGACAGAGCCTAAAGGTCCCAGAGAAATGGGCCTAAATACTCAAAGAGAATGTAAATAAGAGAGTTGCAAGATGGTTGCTATAGAACAAAACAATCCAATCAAAGGCTGTACAGATGGATAGTTCTTCAGGACAAACCTGCCCCTCTGCTGTGCTCCTTCCCAGCATCCAGCTGAACTCTGCTCTTTCCCCAGACATTCTTACATGACCAGTGCATCAACTTCTTATTTTCAAACCTCCATATTGCAGTTGGGCTTAGGAAGCTAGCAATATTTAAGAGAATTTGTCTAGAACTGGTTTTAAGTAAACTTGAAAGAGGTCCTTAAAGCCTTCTACTATCTTGGCAGTGGGTAGGACGACAGAGACGGCAGAGGAGAGACAGACTTCCCAGACATTCACAGCAAAGGGACAAGGTGCAATTTGCAGGAAAAAGAAATCCAACTGAATATAACAAAGGAAAGATGCACTATGAATATGACTGAACAGAAGAAAAGGAGCAGGTATTTTAGGAATCTGTGCAATGAGGTGAAACCACTGATCAGTGGTTTCAAGGCAGGTGTATGGAGGCTTGACTCACCCCAATCAACAGCCTATCTTGAGCTGTTATTTGTACTGCATACATAGAAATGTAGGGACTCAATGGTTGGACTCAATGATCTTACAGCTCTTTCCCAACCTAAATGATTCTATGATTCTGAATCTGACCATATTATAACATATATGATCACCAAACCAGCAGAAAAAAAGGTTAACCAAGAAGCTTTGCAGCTTCTTGAAGCCACCAATACCTGCAGCAGCACTTTATGTTAAATTTGCTAAATTAACAACATCTCTAGTTAATTCCCTCCCTGGTTGCAGAGGACCTTCCCTGTTGTCAGAGTCTCTCCTCTGTGCTGCCATTACCCTGTGGTCTGTCAGAGGCCATTCCAGAGGATGCCACCCCAAGCACTGGTGCATGGGGAAATGTGGGGACAACACAGTCCCCCAGACCTGACGGATGAACCGTGTTGAGGCAATCCCAGCTCTGCAGCAGGAAGGGGTTTCCTGGGAAACCTTTCACTCTTGGGCTTTGAGGGAACAGTATTGGTGCTGCTCAGACACAGAAAATGCATTGCCTGGAGCAAGAACACATCCAGCTATCTGCATTGACTTACTGCCAGCACATGAACTCATGCAGTGGATTCGTCATAAACTATGGCTTTGGTTGCCTTGGTTGACCTGCTAAAGTGTGGGAGAATGGAGAACCCCACTCCACAGGCAGAGAGATCCGAGGATGTGAAATTTATGAGCACATGTTGCTGCACACTTGTCTGACCAACCCTTCTCAACCCAATGTGTTTTCCATGTCTTGCTCCCTGAAGAGCAGCATCATCTATTAATGAACCCAAATGGCTGAACACATGCTTCTCTCCTAGTGAACAACAAACAAAACTAGATGACCCATGAATGGAAAATAAGGTGGTAACATGCACTGAGCAACATTGTTTGATGATAAAGAGACACCATCACAGCAGGATGGATTGTCCTGCAATAAAAAATCACACCCAGGAGTGATGCACTGGGCTTGCAGACTCAGCTGTTGAGCAACCCTGCTGTGGGCTTAAAAAATCACTGCAAGAAATCATCAGGGCTGAGAATAGACCAGAATCCACAATGGCTGAGTAAGGACTGAGCATTGTTCCTACCAGGTGTTCACTAGCTTGGTGTGATGAGCTTAGTGGCCTCCCTAGACTGGGCAAGCTACTTCAGCAAAACTGTTGGGAGCAATTTTCTCCTTTGCTGGTAATATCAGGAGGATTTGGTGAAGGAGACTGAAACCTCCCTTGCTATGAAGTGCAGGGCCATGGTAGGAAGCCTGGGTGTGAGATGAACCTGACCAGAGAAGTGTTCTGCTGACAAGTCCTCCAGGGCCTCATTTATCTATAATATAAACTCATTTATATTGGGAATATTCCCTCCTGACTCACAGCAAGGGTTGACTGGTTCTTGGTACGGAGAAGAGCACTGAGTCACAGCAGCCCCTGGCTCTCTGAGCTCAGATGTGCCATCAATCCATAATCATCCATTTTGGGCCGATTTGGCACAGAGAATTCACAGAGGAATTGGAAAGAATTGTCTTCAGATTATGCTGAATTCATAATTTTACTCCATTACTTTGTTAATTGCAGTACCTGAGGATTGTGGAAGAAAAGGAGCATCAGTGGATTTATATTCCAGTCCTGCTTGCAGACATGCCATCCTTTCCTCTCTACTCTCCAGGGTTATTGATACAGGAATATTTTGCTCAGGGTTCATGATATGCCTTCGATAGATAGTCAGCAGGAGAGGGACTGGGGTGATGTGACTCCTGGGCCTAAATTCTGAGCGTGCTCAGCCCAAAGCTGGGAGGTCATAGCTGATCACAGCAAAGCAAAAAGTGCACTTGCCTTATCAGCCCCATGGGACTGATGTTCTCTTCAGACTGGTACGGCCAGCATGTCCTTTGTGGTTGTAACCTCGGATGCTGCTGCAAGACCAGTTAATACTATTATTAATCATAGAATGGTTGGAAGGGACCCTAAAACCCATCTCATTCCAACAAGGCAAGGGACACCTACCACTAGGCCTCGTTGTTCCAAGCCCTGTCCAAGCTGGCCTTGGACACTTCCAGGGATGGGGCAGCCACAGCTTCTCTGAGAAATCTGTGCCAGAGCCTCACCACTCTCACAGGGAACAATTCCTTCCCAATATTGCACCTAAGCCTGCCCTCTGGCATCAGGAAGCATTCCCCCCTTGTCCTGACACTCCTGGCCCCTGTCCAAAGTCCCTCTCCAGCTCTTGAAGTCACTTTAGGCACTGGAAGGGGTTGTAAGGTCTCCTTGAATCCTTCTCTTCCCCAGGCTGAACACCCCGAGTTCTCTCAGCCTGTTAATAATAACTGAGTTATTATAGCTACTACTGATAATTAGTAAGAGAGATCAGGCTGCTCTTGCACAGACAAACACTTTCTTCCAAAGTAAGTATCCTCCTCCAGAAAAAACTACAACCATTTCCTTTCAGGATGGTCACCCCTCTATGCAACTCACTAATGGGGAGGGTTTTTATTAACCCCCTGAAAATCTCAGCCCCCAGCTCACAAATTATTCTTTGTAGCTGTGTCCTAAATCTAGGCTCAGCAGAGCCCTGATAGTGAACACAGCCCAGCTGGGAGGCAGGAGAAACATCCCATCATTTCTATTGCATTTAATAACCCCCAGGGCTGATACCGGGCTATTAGGAGATACTGCTCAGAGAGGGGAAGCATAAAAAAAATTGCTCCCTTAGGGAAATACAGGGAATAATGAGGGGAAAATAGCAGCACAGGGTCCTGCTGGCAATGCCAATCTGAACAGAAGCACAGATAACAGCTCTGTGCATGCTCGAGATAAATCCCATCTGTGGCTGCCTGGATGCGAGACTGGATGTAGGACATGCATATAAGGACAGGAGCGAGGAATTGTATCCTTTTAGCTGTGCTAGGACATTGGATTAAACTCAATGTGCAAGAACAGTTCTAGTGAGATGCTATACGAAGTTTCCCAGTATGATAATCCTTGATATCCTCCCTGGAAGTGTTCAAGGCCAGGTTGGATGGGGCTTGGAGCAACCTGGTCTAGTGAAAAGTGTTCCTGCCCATGGCAAAGGGGTGGAATGAGACAGTCCCTTCCAACCCAACCCATTCTGTGATTGCATAATCATTCTGTGATTCTGGTGGTCAAGAATGCCAAGGGTGGTGTGGGAGTGGGAGGTGTGGAGGACAATGGATCACCAGCGCTTGCAGACACTCAGGGCTGGGAGAAACACATTAAGAAGGTCCCCAAGACAAAAAATTAAAAAAACCCAAATGCACAAGTCTTACATTAATCCTACACTGAGCTTTGGAAATTCCTGACTCTGGGATAGAAAAGGGTTAACAGAAAGTTCTGAGCTCTCTGACCACATGAGATGCTCCCAAGCACAAGCTGAAATCTCCCTGAAAGGCCTCCTACCCTTTTGACCAGGTTCAAAAGAGAATGTCTCTCATCATTAAAGTCAATTCTTCCAGCATGGAAGGGAGGGGCATTTTCACGGCTGATTAGCTCCATAGAGCTCAGACCAATTCAGCTGTTATGGGCAGATATATTGTGCCCCTGCCTTGCAGTAGCCAGCCTGTTTGCCAGAGTGGGAAATTTCTCAGCCACTGCACCAAAAATCCTGCTGGGGACTGAAGAATGACAAAGCTTCAAAGCCTGAAGTGTCTTGTTTGGTGTCCTGATACTGTTTATGTGTCAGATCATAGAACCATACAATCACAGGTTGGTTTGGGTTAGGAGTGACCTCATTGAGTTCCAACCCCCTGCCGTGGGCAGGGACACTTTCCACTAGACCAGGTTCCTCCAAGCCCCCTCCAAGCTGGCCTTGGACACTTCCAGGGATGGGGCAGCCACAGCTTCTCTGGGCAACCTGTGCCAGGGCCTTGCCACACTGACAGGAAAGAATTTGTCTGCATTCAACTAGACCTGAGCCCAGAGCTGAGCTGGCTGAATGCTGGGAATGGGGCAGGGAAGTGAGGCACTCAAATGCAGAAGTGAGGTCCTCAGATGCTCTGCTCTGGAAAGCCAAGTCTGATTTTGCTAAGCTATTCCTTTTCATTCCCTTCTTGTCCTCCTCTGACTATGCCAGAAAAAAAAACAAATCCCATACAACAAATTTCTACCTTGCCTCCCTATAGCACTTCCCATTCAGAAGCAGCTGAGCGCATTTTGGGGAATCCAAGGGCTCTGCCAGATGCTGTGAGGCTGTGAATGTGGAGGGAGCCAATGCCTCCTCGAGGGTGTTTCCGGATGGAAAAGGTTTTGTTCCCATGCACTTGATTGAAACGTCGCACAAAAATCCTGCAAAGAGAAACTGCTGCAACTTGTCTGGCTGGGGTCAGCTGGGGAAGCCTAAGTGCAAGGCACAGAGGGGACAGTCTCCTGTGTGCAAAATGGGGGATTTCTGGATACCTGAGGTGCTGTAGCCTGGCTTTTGCAAGCAGGAAAGGAAAGAAGCTTGCTGGGGCTGTAGGCAGCTGGTGCAAGCTGGCGTGGACTGCAGCATGTTCCCGCTAGCATCGGGGAGCTGGGATGCATCAAGAGTAATCAGGAGGAGATGGGAAAGCACAGGGCTTTATCCTGTGTCTGCAAGACCTCTGTAATCTGAGAGTTGGACACCAGAAGTAGATTTATAAGTCATGGGAGTGTGATGCATTGTGCCAAAGGCAGGTGAGCTATAGCCATCATAAAATCATGGAATGGTTTAGGTTTGAAGGGACCTTAAAGATAATCCACTTCCAACCCCCTGCCATGGGCAGGGACACCTTCCACTAGACCAAAGTGCTCCAAACCCTGTCCAACCTGGCCTTGGACGCTTCCAGGAATGGGGCAGCTGCAGCTGCTCTGGACAACCTGTGCCAGGGCCTCACCATCCTTATAGTAAAGAACTTCTTCCTAACGTCTAATCCCAGAAAAACTACTTGGGGGTTTGATCCCGGCATTTGGGGCAGAAACAAGAGTGATGCCAATGGGATGGACAAGTCCTCTGAATAATTACAGAAGGTGTGAGGGATAGAGAAGATGTTGGGGAGCATCTGTGAATTCTGGGTGCTGACAGACCTCTGGGGATGGTCTCTTGTGAATCTGCTCACTTGTAGCTTGGTTTAACTCAGCAGTGAAGGAGCTGGAAAGCGAGTACTTGACAGGCCAATATCTGTCAATCTGTACGTTCTTAGTCCTGATTCTGTCACTCTGTAGTGGAGACAGGCCAAAGTGAGGGTGACTTGGACTTTCTGGGCTGAACTATTCCAACTCAGTGGCCTGGGTACAGTGGTTTAGGGCAGCATACACATAGGCCAGGGCATTCCCGGGGCGAGGTTCTTAAGCCTCACATATTAGAAACAGGTTGTTTGCTCCAGCACCGATTTGCAGACCTACTCAGGAAGACCACCGGCACTGGGAAGAGATGTTCCAGTTCATACTTTGAGCCTTCCAACAAGGTTTTGGATGCCCCATCCCATGAAGTGTCCAAGGGTAGGCTGCATGGGGCTTGAATAACCTGATCTAGTGAGCGGCATCCCTGCCTGTGAGAGGGGTGTTGAACCACATATGCTTTAACTTCCTTCCAACTCAAACTATGCTGTGATTCTGTCATTTGAAGTGGTTGTCACTCCTGCACGTGGTCATCTCCACTGACGCTGGTTCAGTGGTATCTCCACCCATCTGATGTCAGTTTGCCTCTGGAAACAAGAGGTGCCCAATGATCCATTAAATCCCATGGCTTCACCCCATGTGAAGTGTCTGCCACTGTCTCCTAAGTGGAGTTTGAGCTCATGTAACAGAGCTCAGTCCCAGATGCCAGAGACTAAAACAAGTTCATTATCTCACTGTCTACAAAGAGAGTTAATTTCCCTGAGAGCACCTGGCTCCTGAGTTACTCTCATCCACCCTCCTGCCTTGCCCCTTTATCAGCCATCAGCACTTCCTAGGGTAGACAGGTGACTTTTACAGGAACCCCTCCCACAAGGCAAACCTCTAAAAACAGGCATCAGAGCATTTTATCGCCATTTTCACAGTGATTCTCATCCAAACACAAGACTAGCTCCCCTCTCTAAGCCTTTTAAATCCTTTTCCTCTAATGTGAGATACCAGGCTGAGGAAAGTAACACCAGCAGTCCCAATTCTTGGATTAGGTGTTCCTCAGAAACTTCTGCAACTTTTCTAGCCATCAGCCAGGAGTTTGTCATGCTCTGTGGGCTTCAGCAGAAGAAGGTGAAGATATTTTCAAACCAGGAAAAAGAAAATAGAAACAAGAATGATATATTAACATCCCTCACAGAACAGCTTTAGAAGAAATCAAGGGCCCTGAGCAACCTGATCTAATGAGTGGCATCCCTGCCCAGGGCAGGGATTTGGAACTAGGGTCTTTAAGGCCCCTTCCAAACCAATCCATTTCATGATCCTATGAAACAATCCTTCTCCAGGGCAGAGGACTCCCTAAAATGGTGTCAGAGAGCAGCACTGTACCTGTGAGCAAATTAGGGAGTTTGGGATGTTATAGCTGTGACAAACTATGTGGAAAACAGGTGTGCTTCTGGATATTTGCTGTAAAATATTTCCTCTTCACCTCTATTCTGACATTTTTATAAGAACGTAAAAATGTTCATATTCAACAATGCTGTTCTGTTTACCTAAGTAAAAACAACTGAGCTTGCAGGCATTTCCTGAAGAAAACCTTCTGGCAAGGAGCTTTCATGTTTTAACTGCTCATTAATCCTCCAGTGAATATCCTGGTTTGACACCATGGATATCAAGGCTGCTGCACAATCACTGTTGAAATTATAATGTGATCACTTAATGGTAGGCTGTTATTTCTTAGCATTTAATTATGACAAGGTGCTTGTTGTGTGTCATTAAAATTACTCCAGCATGAAAATTCCCATTCTTAACCCCCCGGTTCCCACTCATAATTCCTCACATCACAAGGCGAGTTATTTTTCCCCCTGTGCTCATCACTCTTTACATTGAGTTCTGTGTGCAGGTGAGTCACCTGTTTCTTGCTATTTTTGCCCCAAAGGTAATCCATTCCTTTCTGAGCAAAGGGAGAGTGAAAACAGTAATAAAAATAAAATGGAGCTTATTGTGAAAAAGAGACACTTTATATGGTCATGAGGTTTCTGTGTGAGCCAAAGGGTTGAAAGGTGGCCTGAGGCCCTGGGTTATCTATGACACCTCTCCATGAGCAGGCTGGTACTCCTCCAGTGCTGCTGGGATCATCTTCCCAGCTCATCCCTCAAACACATTGCCCTTGTGACTCCATCCTTCCCGTCTCACAGTCTGAGCCTGAACCAAACAAAACACGTTCTTGACAACTTTAACTCTGTTCTCCATGTAGCTGCAGCCTGTTGGAGCCCCCAGAATTTGACATTTTTGCCGCCTTTTTCTCTAACCTGCACCTCAATCCTGCCAGTGGAATGCCCCCACAGTGCTTGGAAGGCCACCTCTTGCTGAAGTCTGAAAAAATCACAGCTCTTCATTATTATACTCATCATTCCTCTCACTTGCTTTGCTTGGCTCTTCCATTGGCCAAGTCCTTCCTGCCACTTGGCTCTGATCTTCCTGCAGAAGACAGGCTTTGCTTGGCATCCTACACACCCAACTTCTATCTCAGCTGTGGCCCTGACAACACGTCCCTTATGTGTATGAGGATGTCTGAGACGCCTGTTACAGGCTGGAGGCCCTCAACTGTGAAGACAGACTGGGAGAGCTGGGGGTGTTCAGCCTGGAGAAGGGAAGGCTCCAGGGAGACCTTCCAGCATCTAAAGGGGCTCCAAGAGAGCTGGAGAGGGACTTTTGACAAGAGTCTGGAGTGACAGGACAAGGGGGAAAGGCTTCCCACTGACAGAAAGTGGGGTTAGATGGGATATTGGGAAGAAATTCTTCCCTGGGAGGGTGGGGAGGCCCTGGCACAGAGTGCCCAGAGAAGCTGTGGCTGCCCCTGAATCCCTGGAAGTGTCCAAGGCAAGTTTGGACTGAGGGGCTTGGAGCACCCTGGTCCAGCAGAAGGTGCCCCTGCCCAAGACAGGGGGTTGGAATGAGATGAGCTTTAAGATCCTTCCAATCCAAACCATTCTGGGATTCTAAGAACTGCAGAAATCTATAGATTTTCTTGAGCTGCTGTACATGGATGTCTGCATTGCAGCCTTGTGGCGTGTTCTCTCTCCTGGGTCTCAGAAGCCTTTCCAAACACAACAAATACTGATCTGCAGACCAAAGCATGGCAGAGTTTTGATTTTCTATTTCAAAGACAAAATTTGTTTTCAAAGTTTGTACCCATCTTTCTTACAGGGCCCCTTAGAAATACTGAAAGGCTGCAGTAAGGTCACCCTGGAGCCTCCTCTTCTCCAGGCTGAACAATCCCAAATTGCTCACCCTTTACACATAGGAGTGCTCCAGACTTCTGATCAATTCTCTACTGACTACAGAAAAAACCTCTGGGACTGGCTCAGGTGAAGGTATAATCATGGGATGGTTTGGAATGAAATGGTTTGGAATGAAAGGGCCCTTAAAGACCACCTCATTCCAACCCCTTCCATGGACAGGGACACTTTCTGCTATTGCTTCAACCTGGCCTTGAACACTCCCAGGGATGAGGCAGCCACAGCTTCTCTGGGCAACCTGAGCCAGTGCCTCATCTCCCTCACAGGGAAGAATTTCTTCCTGACGTCTCATCTAAGCATCTTCACTGCCAGTTTCAGAGGCCCACCGATGAGAGTCCCATCCTCTGGGACAGAGGCAGCGCTACCATATCAAGCAACCCAGAGACGACACAGCACTTCTGGCCTGGAGCAAGGATGGTGTTAGTGGCTCCACTTACTCATTGCTGGAGCACAGTTCAGCCCAGGAATGCATTTTCTGGGCTCTGCCTGACTGTTCGGGACTTAACCACAAGGACTTCCTAGCGCTGATCTCTGCACATCATTAGCAAATGTGTTGGTCATATCAACAGCTGAGGCTGTTCCTTCAAGGTGGGTATTCTCCCATGTGCTTAAATAGTATATTTATCTGCTAGTACCAAACACAAGCTGACTCTCAGATTCCCAGATACTGCCTCTATCCAATGCTATTTCTAAAACACACAGTCCTGCTATAAAGACACCCCTGGAGTGTGGCTCATTGTGGAAGTGCCCACTCTGTTTTCCACCTGCATTTTCAAATACAGCAGGAGCTGTTTGGTGTGCTCAAGGTAGATCCTTTCAGCAGAGTCTGCTCTTTCTAAACCAACATTTCTTGTTTTGGCAGGTGTCTCGTCACCTCCCAATAGTTGTGAACATGCACTTGCAGTTGTGCTGAACAGGGGGTGTTTTTTTCCCATCCCTTTGCCTCCCACCTATCCTCCTCAGTTGCCTTTGCTCAGACTGGACATTCACATGATCATGCCGAGGAGAGCTCAAAGCAGTGGAAGAAATGTAAAGAAATTTTTCTGTATTTATTTCATAAATCACAACATTTTACATTTAAGCCATATTTATTTAAACTGGAAAAAAAATAAAACCAAATCTAGCCCCCTAGACCTTTCTGGATTATAATAAAAAACTGTTTCCTCCCAAGGGATTCCATAGCAATATACTTCTCAAGCCACATATTCTGCTTACTTGAACATCCAGAGGGCTAAAATTGCATTGGCCATCACCCTGATTTGTGCCACAGAGCTTAGCTTTTCCAGCAAAACCTGGGAGCCCAGAGATATGAGACCCTCTAGGATTGTGAATGGGGTGGGAGCACAATCTGCACCCCAAGCAACAGGGTGGAACCAAAATGCAGGAAGTCAGCCTCCAAGGGCTCCTTGCCTCTGACTCCAGGAACTGTCATAAATTCCACACAAAACAGTTGTATGGTAGCATCTGTTTCCTCCTCTGTTCACTTCTCTCTCTTTCCTCATAACTCCACTGCCCTCGCACACGGATTTTGCAATGACTCGCCCTGCCGGGTGAAGGCTGCTGCAGGTCTGCTCCCAGCAGTTTATTCCTCCTCTCTGTGCCACCCAAAAGCCATGCCCTGGTAGTACTCCTCCTGATAGAGTTATGAAATAAGTGCCGAGTCACTTTTAAAAAGCAACTGGTTTGTTGGCAAAAAGCACCAAAAACAACAACTGCAAACGGGAGGTGGAGAGAAACTCGCCCTCCCAGCTCAAGGCACAGAAATGCTGCGAGGGGCGCGGGTGCTCCCTCAGCCACGGGCGCCTCAGCGGGGCCACGGAACCAAAGCAGGAGCAGGGCAGGGGCGGGAGGGTTTAAAGCCTCCCCCAGCTCCGCATTGGTGGCTCTGAATCCTCCCCATCGGCTCCCTAGGGATATCTATGTCAGGGAGCCTTGGACACCGACTCCATTGGTTTAGCTCCTTTTCCAGTTGCTGGTTAGCATGACATCATTGGAACTTCTTGGTCCTTCTGGAAAGTTCCTTAGCTAACCCCCTTTTCAGGTAGCCCGATCTTGTGGTTACAACAAAACATTACCCCCACACATTTCAAGCTGCTCACCTTAATTAACTTTTAACTTAGAATTTAACAAATCACTATGTCCACTCCCAAACATATTCATAACAAACTCTTAAACTTGTAAATTGTGTCAAACCTGTAAAAAAAAAAATCAACGTTTATAACAATTCCCCCCTCTAATTCTTTGATCGGGTTTTACCCGCATCAAACTCCCTCAAACTGGGCTTTTATAGTCCTTACGATCTTCCTCAACTTCTGGTACTTTTCGAGAGTTTCTTTAGCTGTATCTGGGGCTTCTTCCTGCATGTCAGTCTTTAGCATCATGATTTTCTCTGTAGTCAACTTTTCCAAGGAAGTGTGGATGGTTCTCATGATTAGTTGGATTACGCAAGGTAATAAACAGGGGAGGAAGACAACCCTGGTCAGTGCACATAATCCAAAAAATAGGGCCTTCTTCCACCATTTCCTTTCGAATAAATTATCAAATAAATTGTCCCACCACCCAGTTTTCAGGAGTGGGGTCCACCACTGGACCAGTACATGTACAAGCTTCCTGATGTTACTTGTGATGTTTCTAATAACATCACCATAATCATCAATTTCTAGACAGCATTCAGAAGAGTTAAATTTCCCACATACACCCCCTTCCTCAGCAAGGAGGTAATCGAGTGCCAGTCTGCGCTGATAGATTGGTGTCTTCATTTGTCTTTGCTGGGTGGTAATCATATCTATGACGAGGGTGGTTTGATTGGAAATTATTTCTAATACAGCTTGCAACCGGATGATTCTGTTGAGCATGTAAATGGCAGTCCTATATCCCCATGAACCGTCCTGGGCCCATGTGGCAGGGCCACACACCTCACTTATTCTCTCTGGGGGCCACTCATCATATCCCCATCTTTGTGTTCCCCCAATTCACTCCCTCTTTTTGCGGTTCAGTTCATCATATAAAGGTACTCCCAGTCCCTGTCCAGCGTTCCGTGGGAGTAGGAAGAAGGCTGGTCTTGTAATTCCGAGAGTGCAACTTCCCCTCCAATTCCTGGGTAGTGTAACATAGGCCCTGTTTCCACACAACCAGAATAGCCCAGCAGGGGCTTCCCAGAAGGCTTTCGTCTTCTGCCAGACGTTTTGCCAGAATTTTGAAATCTGGGGTACACGAGCAGCCCTCTCTCTTCTTCCCAGACCAGTATAAATAAGGGGCCTTCAGGATCCACCAATCATGGGTTCCACTGGTCACTTTACAGCGTTTACAGGACATTTCTCCCACCTTAGCTGTAAACATCACACCTCTCCTCCACAAACATTCTTTGCCTGTAACATCAGATCTTAACCCCCATACCTCTTCTGGATCTCTTACTAATGATGACCCTCATCTCAGCTTGTTGGTCTTCACCAATGTTATTATTTCTCATGGGCTCAGTGCTGTCCCTTCCCAGGGCCATCCTTCAGCCATGCCAGTATCCCCACAAATCCAGCAGTTAGAAATATTAAATTAATGACTGATCCTCTCTGCTAAATCCAGGAATAAATTTTTTTCTTTCAAGATCACGTCTGTCATGCCAATTTTTATGACCCCTTTCAGTTCTTTCTCCCTGATTTGGTCTGGTTTAGATATTCCCTTTATTGCAGCCCTCATGCTAGGATTTCTTTCTGAGCAGATCCACTTTTCTTTCATAGGACATTCCCCTGCCAATTTCTGTTTAAAATTCCCTATGTTTTCTGAAAGCAAATATGTTTTGCTATCCTCACTGCCAGTTTTTATATTAGAATGGTCGATACAATCAGGGTTCGGGTTAGTGCGCATTCTCAAGACAGCACTTCTAGAGTCTCCCACATACAAAGGGTGGTGGCACTGGTCACAGGGGTTTGCCAGGTTACCCTTGGTGTAAACACTCAGTATTAGTAACCCATATAGAGGCAGGGGTCTGGTACAAGTTACTCCCCCAGCTCCTACACTCATGGGAGCGCTGCCCACGGTGTAGTGGTTGTTGCTTCTGGCAGGAGTAGAGCCTGATCCAGTCTTGCCCCCTAAGAACCCCGTTACCTGAATGCTTTGCTTCTTATGGAGACTCATCCTTGCCCTTGTTGTATTGACCTTTGATCTTTCTTTTAGGGCCCAATTTCTAAACAGATGGGGAATGTTCTATTCTTTCTCGTCTCCAATGTTCCTGTAAGAAAAGTACTAACAGTTAAAATTTTATAAAGGGAAATATATCAGGAACTCTTAATATGAGTACATTTCACCAATAACTTAGTACCAATTGCATAACCCTTTTCTTGTTAACAATTAACAGCAACTGTATGTGCAGGTCTCTTTTCAACTCATCATGATAAGGACGAAGGAGTACACAATGCTTCGCACAAGATGAGTCACGTCAGTTTCTTTTTCTTCTGATGGTTAACCTTGTGTCTGTCTGGTTTACCACTTTCCATTCTGCAGGCGCTGGTACAGGTCCCCTTACTCTTGTAGCGTGGCTCCACCCTCTCTTTGGTGTGTACTGCAGTCTCAGTTCTCATGCCACACCATTCTTGAGTGAGCACACCATACACCGCTCTCTCTTTGACACTGATGAAAGTTCAAAGTTTTTATCCAGATTAGGCAGGCTTGGAACAGGGGCAGTTATCAATTTTTCTTTTTCTTCTCCCTGGGAATTAACCTCCAAGTTTATCAAGGGTACTATCAGTTGTTTGTATGGCTTCCCCAGGGAATAGAGCCCAAGACACCCGTATTCATCAATTTCACCTTCTTGTGACTCCTCGAAAGCCTTTTCATCTCTGATCCTTTTTCACTTTCCATCAAAGGAGTCTCTGCATTTTGTCCAAAGTTTCATTTCCTCTGTAGGCTCTTTCTCGTCTGTGTCCACTCAGACTCCTCCTCTCATTTCTCTAGCCACTGCCACCATGATTTTAGCTTTTGATTTAATCTTCTCCTCTTCCCTCCTCAAACACACTTTTTCTGTGCCTCCTTCAACAACTCATTTAAGCCCTCCTCCTGCCAGTCTTCTACATGCTCCAACTTCCTCCTGATGTCCACCCAAGATCTTGTTACAAAGTGTACCTTCAACAACACTTGTCCCTCCTGGCTGTCAGGGTCCACGCTTGAATACAGCTGAAAATTTCATTTTAACCTAGCCAGCCACACGCTCGGGGTCTCATCCTTTTCCTGCTGACTATCANCCCAAGACACCCGTATTCATCAATTTCACCTTCTTGTGACTCCTCGAAAGCCTTTTCATCTCTGATCCTTTTTCACTTTCCATCAAAGGAGTCTCTGCATTTTGTCCAAAGTTTCATTTCCTCTGTAGGCTCTTTCTCGTCTGTGTCCACTCAGACTCCTCCTCTCATTTCTCTAGCCACTGCCACCATGATTTTAGCTTTTGATTTAATCTTCTCCTCTTCCCTCCTCAAACACACTTTTTCTGTGCCTCCTTCAACAACTCATTTAAGCCCTCCTCCTGCCAGTCTTCTACATGCTCCAACTTCCTCCTGATGTCCACCCAAGATCTTGTTACAAAGTGTACCTTCAACAACACTTGTCCCTCCTGGCTGTCAGGGTCCACGCTTGAATACAGCTGAAAATTTCATTTTAACCTAGCCAGCCACACGCTCGGGGTCTCATCCTTTTCCTGCTGACTATCAAAAGCCAATTTTGCATTACTGCTCCTGGGTACTGCTTCCCAAATGCCCCAAATCAGTAATGCTCTGTAATCTTTCATGTTTCTCCTGCCTAACTCCTCATTGGGGTCCCAGTCTGGTGCCTGTAGGGGCATCTTTTCCTCTCCTGGGGGACCTGGCCTATTCTCCCTTTCCCAAATTTGCATGCCTGCAGCTCAAATCAGCTGGGTTTCCTCGGGAGAGAAAAGGATCCCTAAGATAGAATTTAACCCCTCCCAAGTATATATGCTTGGGCCCAAAAACTGATCCACCTGATTTGAGATGCCAGCCAGGTCCTCTAACAGACTCTTAATCTCTTTTTTGAAATTTCGTACTTCTGAGGCTGTCAGTGGGGCATTTACAAATCCAATTCCTCCTCTTGGTCCTCCCATGGGGACCTCCCTAAGAGGGAATAAACTTTCTACTTTTTCATTATTTTCCACACACNAAAAGCCAATTTTGCATTACTGCTCCTGGGTACTGCTTCCCAAATGCCCCAAATCAGTAATGCTCTGTAATCTTTCATGTTTCTCCTGCCTAACTCCTCATTGGGGTCCCAGTCTGGTGCCTGTAGGGGCATCT
>VZRZ01000147.1:1139-55501 GCA_013398175.1 Climacteris rufus | reverse complement strand
AATAATCCTGCTATCTCAAACCATTTTCTCTCATTGCAGTTATAAGGCAAGACACACTTGCCCCGGGTGACGGTCTGGGTACAGAACCTACTTACTAACACCTGCGAAGGCCCGCATGAGCTTATTGCTTCGGGCCATGGGTATGCTTGCATTTCCACACATACTGTGGTATGGTGGCTGCCTGCAAGATGTGTTTGCCCTGACCTGCAGCTCCAGAGGCAAAACATCAACCGAATGATCCTTCTGATGAGAGCCAGGATATTGACTGTCAGGCAGATGGTCCTTCCACAGCAGAGACTGAACTTTAAGTTCCTTATTACGGAGTCAGAAAACAAGGACTTTAAAAGCTATGTTTAGAGCTAATTGTGATAGAACTGTGATATAGAATTGGGTTTGATAGATCACCCATGGTATTGCTGAAGAGTCTCTCGGTCCACCTTAAATCAGCATCTGATTCGGGCTCTGTTCGGTAACTGGCCACTACCGAGCAGACCCCTTATCGGTACTCAATTTAGGCTCTGTTTGGTAACTGGCCATTACCAAGCAGACCCTTTATGCTGAGTTTGTTTTCCCTTCTGCAAGGGACCCGCAGAGGACTGCAGGGGATACCTTCCCTTTTGATTCTTAAACAAAGAATGGCAATTGTGGCAGCCCGAAGCCTGCTGCTTGCTGCTTGTGATAAAAATCCTTCTTCCTAATGGGAAATATGAAAACAATAGACATAGGCACCTGTTGTTATTGTTCTTGTGCTATGTGTTTTGGACTGAGGTGGTGTAGAACCCAGCCAACTGTACACCTGCGTTCCTATTATAAAAAAGGACAATACAATAAACAGGCTGCTGCTGCTGGCTGGCTCTCAACCCTTGCAAACCAAGGTGTGTGCTGTCTCGTTATTATGGATTGCTGCATTTGCTGCCATAAATCAGTGTTTGAACACCAAACAGGTAGAAAGGCGATCATTAGCCTTCTGTTTGAAAAGGTAGTTTGCAAGAAGAATCATAACTTAAAAACTAGAAACTCCAACTGCAGTCCATATGACCGCATCTAGATAGCAGGAAAAAAAATTTCTAGCTAAAGGTTACTTTGGAAAACTCTGGGTATGGCTTCTATTTTTTCAAGATCATACCTGCAGACACAGATGCCTGTACCATTTCAATTGTGCTTACCTTATCACATAGCAGGGTCTGGGAGTAGATCTTCTGTGGGGAACCTTTCAGCACTGTATTTTTCTGTTTGTTCCAAAACTGCTTTTCTTTTGTGAGAAAAATTAGTAGGGAGAACAAAACTGGAAGCTTGCTTTGAAGGTTTTGAAGTATTTTTGACTTGACTAGTAACTAAAGCCATAAGCATAAGAGAGAATAACTACACTCTTGAGAACCTAAGCAAACCTGTTGTTCATTTTACATACATAACAGCTTCTATGCTTGTTTTACTGAAAATGAATGATGAAATTCCCATTGCCTTCAGCACTGTTGCTTGGAAGTCTTAGGTCTGGTCTTTGACTTGCTTGTCTGTTTGACTTTATGTATGTGTGAGGTGTTATTTACCTGCAGTTTAAGTGTCTAAAAAACATCTGCAGGAATACTATACAAGGGAAACTGTCAATAAATCAAAGCAAAATTGCTGTTCCTGTTAGGAGAGACATATTGTTCTTTCAAAAGGGCAACAGCAACAACCAGCTTAGTTTTCAAAATCTGATTTTTTCTTTGTTAAGAATAAATGCTTTATCTTTATTATTTTTTTCTTCTTTCCCCTCATAATTCAGAATGTTACCACAATTCCTTTGACATATACACCTGATGCTTCAGGTGTGTCAGGTAGCTGGCAGCTCCATTACTGAAGGCAGCAGCAACCCATAAGGAAAGACTGAATTAACAGGTGTTTCTTCAAGCCATAGGTTGCTGAGGAAAGTTATAAGATGTCTTGAAGCATTGCTAAAAGGAGTATACTTTTATTGATTTCCATGATCCTCGGACCAGCAGTTATGGTTTTATACTTCTGCAAGAGCAACAGGGGCAAGACATTCGCAAAAAAGAATAGAAAGAGGCAAATGAAGAATTAAAACATATCTCCAAGACAGGGTGCAGAATATTAATAGCCAGAGACCTTTAAAAAGGAGATAAGACATCCTTTTTCCCCAAGGCAAATACATAATGTGTAGTTTGTGTAACAGATGTGTGCTGCTATCACAATACAGAATAAAAACAGAGAACTTCAACAGCTTTGCTACTTTGGCTTTTTTTTTAAGATTAAAAAACAAAACGTCAGACAGTAGTAGTTCAATAGGTAACCTGCATTACTTGTACAAAAAGTTATGTAAATACAAGTTTGCTGTTCTGTTTTCTCTTTAGAGAAGGAAAGCATCCTTTTGTAAAATAACTAACGATCCTTATCTGACTGAGATGCTGACAAGTCACAGTTCAGAAGACAGACATGTGAAATTAAATCCACACTGTGCAGAGACAACACAGTGGCCCCTCCAGATCAGATCCTTTGTGTTTGTCCTATGCACAGTTACACAGATACAATGGGACTTGTACAGTGTGATAACTTGAACATGTTTTGCTTTTAAACACAGGAAAATGCTTCCCCTTGCTGCATTTTGTTAACTAATGTATCAAAAATATTCATCACATCGTCATCATCATCATTGTTATTATTAAGTTACTAAGGAATTGTCCTTCATTCCATGCATAACTATCATTTCACAAGTTAAAAACAGCATCCCTCCCTCATGTCATAGTCTATAAAGCACTCTGTGCACAGTGAAGGAGATCCCCAATTAAATGCAAGTGCTATTAAAGTGAAGAGAAAGACATTATTACTGTTGATTTTAGAGGAACAAAATTCTGGGGAGATTAAAAAAAAAAACAAAATAGTTTTATCTGGACAAAATGATGTACAATTATTAATATTGCACTTTTTATACAAGAAATTCTAATAAATATACAGAAAAGATATACATTTACATACACAGAAAGTAATTATTCTTTTTTTTAAATAAAAAATTACACTGATGCTTAGCCACACTATTTCTTGAAGACCCATTTCTACTAAGAGCATTCACTGCCAGATGTGTTTTGAAGTAAGCCAGTTTGAGACAGTTTAATGACATGAACCTGGCACTTGCCTCAATAATGGACTCCCAGTTTTACTGAAAAATCCACATATCATGGAAGCTGTAGCATAGCAGAGCTTGAACAGCATTTCATTAATATACCACAAGGCACTACTCCCAACAGGAGTTAAGAAGAGGTACAACTAAGCCTTTAGTTTAGAGAAGGTCTTGAACCAAAACCTGAGATCCAGGTAGTTCACCTTTAAAGCTCCACAATTCTCAAATTCTCTCCTTTGCAGATTTCCTCTAATTTTAATTTCTTTCTGAGCAGAGCAGAGAAAGCCCAGGAACTGAAATCATGCAGCACTTCACTGGCTGAATATCCACTGCAGCTGCCCAGGAGGAAACACTCATAGTCTGTGTACAAAAACATGCTGTGGGTGTGATGTTTAAGTTCCACTTCTAAGACTGTACCTTAAAAGTGTTATACATGGACTTAAAGATCTGTGGCTTTATAACACCTATTTTGTGGGAGGCAGCTGAAGAGGAGTAAGTTTGCTAAAAATTATTTGCATTAGTCCTCCGGGGCTGATACTAAAGCCATTTTGTTTCTACTGAGTTGTAACAAACATCTCCTACTGGTCCAAAAGCCTTGGCTTCCAGGAAAGAGAAATTTCATGTCAGCAGAATAGAAAAATCTACTTCCTCAAGTTTCTTTCCAAAACCCCAGGTCTGAAAGTACCAGAACTCTGGGAAGTAGTCCCTCTTTTTTTCTAAGTAAGAGTAAGTAGGATGCAGTATGCAAAGTGTCTCCTGAGTAACACATACAATTTCTATCTTTCCTGCCTATACTCACTAGGGATCAATGCTTGCAGATTTGTACTGCAGTCTGTCAGGCAGATCACACTTTCTCACCTTCTGCTGGATTATAATTAACATCACCACCTCACCTCTGTGCTGAGAGCAACCCTTCAATCCCTAATCCTCCCTCACAAGCTCAAACTGGAAACATTTTCAGGTGTATTTTAGATCCACTTTTGTTACAGACCATTGTTCAACTTCTCCAGACACCAGATCCTCAAAGATCACAAGGATGTCCCACTGAAATATTTTCAAGGC
Organism: Climacteris rufus; assembly: GCA_013398175.1. Classification (NCBI taxonomy): domain Eukaryota; kingdom Metazoa; phylum Chordata; class Aves; order Passeriformes; family Climacteridae; genus Climacteris; species Climacteris rufus. Next base: position 51,324 of record VZRZ01000147.1, on the reverse strand, counting down.
CTGGTGCAAGAAGGAGAGAGGGGTTTAGCAATTAAAAAATGTTCCAATCTTGGACATAACAAAGAAGTTTATAAAGCAAAATAATGTGCTTGTGTTCTTTAGGTAGTCTAAGTCAGATGAAGTATCTGTGTACCGCATGGCTGAATGTTTAGGGTAGCCTTTTTCTTTTCTCTCCAGTACACATGACCTGTCAAGCTGAGGGGATTGAGTGCATCCCCAGTTTGCACATGACACCAAGTTAGGTGGGAGTGTTGGTGTGCTGGAAGGAAGGAAGGCTGTGGGGAAGAGAGGTCTTGACTGTCTGATTGATGGGCTGAGGACAACTGTATGAGGTTCAATAAGGAAGTGCCGGATCCTGCACCTGTGTCACAGCAACCCCATGCAACAATGCTGCCAACTCAGGGAAGAGTGGCTTGAGAGCTGCTCAGCAGAAAGGAACCTGGAGGTGCTGGTTGACACGTGGCTGAACATGAGCCAGCATGTGCCCAGAGGGCCAAGAAGGCCAATGGCATCCTGGCCTGTATCTGAAAGAGTGTGGCCAGTGGGACCAGTTCCTTTGTACTTGGCACTGGTGAGGTCACACCTCAAGTCCTGCACTCAGTTTTGGACCCGTCATGACAGGAAAGACATTGAGGTGCTGGAGCATGTCTAAAGAAAGGCTACAAAACCTGTGAAAGGACTAGAAAAAACATCCTATAAGGAACAGCTGGGACAGCTGTGGTTGTTTAGCTGGGAGAAGAGGAGGCTCAGGGGTGACCTCATTGTTCTCAACAACCGCCTGAAAGGAGGTTGTAGGGAGGTGGGGGTCAGTCTCTTCTGCCATGTTTCAAATAAAATAATGAGAAGAAATGGCCTCAAGTTGTGCCAGGGGAGGCTCAGATTAGATATTAGGGAAAAATTGGTCACTGAAGAAGTGGCTAGGCATTGGATTAAATTGCCCAGGAAGGTGCTGGAGTCACCATCCCAGGAAGTCTTCAAGAGGTGTCTGGATGTGGCATCCAGGATATGGTTTATGGCTGGTTATGGTGGTGCTGTTTATGGTTGGACTAGATAACCTTGAAGATCTCTTTTAACCTCAATGATTCTGTGATCTGTAATATGACGCTAGGTTTTTACTCTGGTCCTCTTTCTCACCTGTCTCTTGGTGTATCCCCCAGGCATGTACACAGATCATAGGGAAGCCCCACTGCTCTCATACCCATGGCTGATGGTATGAGTATCTCTGACTCTTTGTGGTCTATCCTCATGACCATGTTTTGCTGCATTCTGTCTCCCAGATTTATAGAAGGGAAATCTTTTCAACTCCCTTTAAAACAATGATTTGGTAAAAGGTGTTCTTATTTTTTTCAAGGGAAATAAATAAATAAAATGAAAAAGAGAATTCAATTCCATTTGTACTTTCTGTAAAAGCCTTTGCCTCAATGAAGCAAAGGCTGTGATCCCCTTGTTCCTCCATTTTCATTTCGTCTGTCTTCAAGATTTTCCACAGGTCCCACAGCAACGTGACTTGAATTGGGTGAGCTGGCAGAGTTTGAGCTGCTTCACTTTCTCACAGTACCTTGTGGTGTCTCTGCACTCCACTGCCAAAAGGGAAACAAATAGAAGAAACGGTGGTAAGCTATGAACGAAGGATTTCTTACCTGAGAACACATATCTTTGTGTGGCCCAGAGGAGGACCTCTGTGTGGGAGGTCTCACTGTGAGTGTGAGCATGACTTGCTGCAAAGACTGATTGTGGACTGCAAGTAGCCAAAGGCTCAAAGGAGATTTGGTGAGCAACCTTGCTTTCAGAGCCTGGGAAGAGGTCTTCTGAGGCTGCTCCATCACTCTACCAGTTTGTCAGCATTTTATAGAGGCTTTAGGAGTTTTCTAACAGTTAGAGCAAAGATGCAGTACTAAATGAACCTTGAAACAGAGTAGCTCAGAGACACTTTGGCCAGCCTACTACATTTGAAGAGCCGTTGTGTGTTTTTCACACATCAGAAACCACCCAGCATGAAGATGTTAAGATACATTTTGAACTCCTCTTGGGCTTAAGTTCTGGTATCATTTGGACAGTTTTTGAGGCCCACAGCCTCCTGCTTTTTAAACTGTCCATTATCCCTGCAAGACCTTAGGATGTAGGACATTTCTACATAACAGAAAGATGCTGGAGTATCAGCAAAGTTCTTGCTTGGTATCTGTAATCTCTCTCATCCCTACAACTTCCATGAGGGCCCCTCAAACTCATGAGTTTGGACCTATGCAGTCCACCTTGTCTCTGCTGAGAGGGACCATCAGAGCTGGTGTGGATGTAGGATGTAGGATGTGGGTTCTGCTGCTGCATCTGCAATGATTGCAAAGCAATTGACTTGCAAGATAGAGGATGGGATCATCATTTCCAAACAAGCACATAATCTGTTCTCTTTTGTTCATTCATTAAAAAAAAAAAAAAAAAAAGAGTAACTTTTCTAGTCCCTTGGCACAACCAATTTGTTGCTTGTAATCTGAAAGAAAGCAGTCTTGCCTCTGGGATTTCCCATCATCCACTTCCCCAATGGATTTGAACTACAGACGTAAGTCTGGTTGTGATTCATGTTTTTGTTTCTGTCTGTACCATTAACTGAAAGTTAATCATAGAGTCCTAGAATGGTTTGGATTGGAAAACCTTGAAGATCATCTAGTTCCAACCCTCCTGCCGTGGACAGGAACACCTTTCACTGGACCAGGTTGCTCAGAGTTCCATTGAACCTGGTCTTGAACACCTCCAGGGCTGCGGCATCCAAAGCTTTTCTGGGAAACCTGTTTCAGTGCCTCACTACCATCACGGTAAAGAGTTTCTTCCTAATATCTAATCTAAAACTACTCTCTTTCAATTTGAACCCATTCTCCCTTGTCCTGTCACTACATGGCCTTGTAAATAGTCTTGCCCCATCTTTCCTGTAAGTTCCCTTCAGGTACTGGAAGGCCATAATTATGTTGCCCCAAAGCTTTCTCTTCTCCAGGCTGTACAATCCCAATTCTCTCAGCCTTTCCTTATACGAGAGGTGCTCCATCCCTCTAATCAACTTGGTGGCCTCCTCAGGACTCGCTCCAGAAGACTGTATGAATTAAGACTGTATGAATAATTTCTCATGCTATTAGCAAGGGGACACAATCACAGCACTAACACCATTGCCAAATAAACCCGCAAAGCACATCATTCCTCTCTGGCATGCTGAGTTTTAGACACTGGATTTGGCAGATGTCTGGGCTGGAGGTTCCCCAGAATGCCCAGCTCCAAGGTCCAGTGCTGCATTTCTGAGACATGACTCTGCCTTCTTCCCTACTCCCACACCGCTCTGCTTCCCCCCCTCTCAGCAAAGTACCATTTTCACAGGGCATGATGTTGCAGCGCTGCCAGTTTGCCGGTCGTGGCCTCCAGGAGCAGTGGTGCTCCATCACGGGCTTGTTGGTGCGGATGTGCACGCAGTCCACGTGCCGGGACTGGAAGCCATAGTTTCCGCATGTAGCTGTGCAGAGGGTCCACAGGCTGACCCTCCAGTGCACACCACAGACATCAGTCCAGCAGTTCTGGGTGCTCAACGGCCTGGGGGCAGGAGGGAGAGAGGAAGGGAGGGGGTACAGCAAACATTACACATTGCAAATGTAATTCAACTCAGAGCACTGTATGGGTCAGATGTTCAAACTGTGCCAAGTGAAGGTAGCAGTTTCGAACTGCTCTCAAGGACCAGACCCTCAGTGGGTGCACACTGGTATACCAACACTCAGCTAAATGACCATTTCAACTATTTGAGGATTTGGCTGAAATGTCCTCTCCACAAAGGGTCAAACCAGAGATCTGCTGAAAGGTGAAATGAGTGGTTGTCAATGTGGTCCAGCAGGACTCTGTAAATTTTTTATGGCTTTACAGCCAGTGGGAAAAGAACCAGTTCTCTGAAACCCTCGTTTTCCTTTCAACACAGTCTCACAGAAGATGCATAGGCACACTTGGATCATATCTATTTGTCACACAGACAGTGAAAAAGCATGGGTGGGAGTCAAAAGTCAATTATATTAATTCTCAGTCATGATCGGTCATGATTTACATACCTATCTCATGTAAAGTAAATGTCTTTACAATGTTGACAGTGGAGTTTAGCTGCAGGAAAACAAAAGCTGTGGAGACCTGCTTTTTTTCTCAGTTAGAGTTTGTGTTTAAATAACTGAAGAGAAGACTGGCAGCTTACGAAGAGATAGCCCAGCCTTTCAGTCAGGATTTGGCATGCATAGAAGACTTTCCAGTTGTTGGCCAACTGGCCTGTAGCTTCTAGGAACAAACAGGGAACTCTGGGCTTAAGCCTGATGAGATTTGTAACATGTAACCCTACAGGCTGCAGTGTGATCTCTTTATTACATAGGGGAAACCATTTTCATTGAAGTCACTAGTCCATTCACTATCACTGAAAAAGGTTGTGGGTTCAGACATAAGAGATTCCTGTCCTACCTTGGCAAAGCACTGCATTGGTCAGATGACACAGAAGTTCCATCTTTGGTCTGGCAAAATATCTGTCTGTGCTGTACAGCCAGTCGTGGTCCAATGCAAGGCCCATTACACTGTGAACACAGAAAAATCACTTAGGGGAGGTAAAAGGTGGGACATGTTCTCTTTTTATAAGACTGCTACTGAAATAAGGTACATATTGCCATTCAGAGCATGTTGAGATTTTAACCACTTTGTGCACGCCTGCAGGTTTTGAAGGCTGACTGTGCAGTCATCTTCCAGTCTACCTCACTCTTCTCAGCAGCATTTAAACTATATTTCTGTATCTGCTCTGTAGATTCATTACCTCTTCTCTTCAATAATTTAATCTTAAATACATCTGTTAGGGGAAATGAAATGCTCTCATACCATTAGCCAAGAGCCTATGATCCATACAGCAAATCTCAATACATTACTTCTACTGTGCATCTTGTAGCTTGTACTATCACAATTTATGGCCAAATAACTATGAATGCATTGAACCAAGAATGTATTCCACTTCATTTAATAATTTAAAAGCATTGAAAGACAATAAACAAACGCAGCAAGCATGACAGACACAACAGAAATGCAACGTAGCTCCAATATTGACGCTATCCTAACTTTGTCAAGCTTAACAACTATGTGTCAGTTTAACTCTTACAATCTTCTCCTCTGATTAAAACATAATTACCAATGGGTATGAAGCATGCATTGTGCTTTTTAAAAACTGTATCAACTATTAGGAGACTGTTTATCTAAGTAACTGGAAATGATATCCAAGAACAAACTGAGAGTTGAATAAGGGGTCATTAGTGCGAGGCAGGAATTTTTGCCAGGGGATGTCTGCTGATCGATCTCTCTGCCACCCCCACCTCCATCAGGAGGAGCCCTGTTTCACACTACCACACACTCCTAAAGTAATACTCCCTTCCTCCTGCTATTTCTTCTCTCCCTGACAACTGTGAGAGAGAAGCAGTGACTTCCAAGCCCCCAGATGCTTCCAGTCAACTCTGTTATTGGAAATGTCATTCACTGGAGTATGTGGAGCGTTTCTGCAATATCTGCAGGGGCTAGGAGTTCTCATCACCAGCAAACCTGAATCACTATTTTAAAACCACTAGGAGATTACATAGTAGAGCTCAAAATGCCAAGAACATTACATGAAAGAAAGAAATTAATTCTAGAGATGGGAATAGAGTAGGTAGGCTGTTTATTTTCTTCTGGGAAAGTTAATCACTTCAGCAACAGGGACCTGATAGCCCACGATACTACCCAGCAGGTTGTTGATCCACTGAGCCAGTGATATGTTTCTAACTGTGTAACAGTCTTCTGGCTTGGAGACTGAGCAGTATGCAACCATTGGAACTTGATTTATTTTTTTTAAGCTAGGTAGAAGAAATATTATATGATAATGCACAGAGATTATTTCTAAGAAATTAATTCTGAACTATTTGATTGTCTCAGCTGAGTATGATGTCATGGGGAACAATACAGCCCATAACTGTCTACAAATAAAAAAAAAGTAATTGGGGTTTTGCAAGGATGATCCAGTTCTTTCCTAGAATTCCATAGGGAGTGAAAATTTGCTTCTTTGTTATAAAATAATAATTCCAAGCTTTACTTGTAAATGTAATACAATACCTCAGTCACCTCTCAAGAATTAAATGAAGATGTTTTCAAGTAGTGAACAAAAACATGTTCTAGTAGCTGAAGACACTTTTTACTATCAACATTGTAAAAAAGCCTGATGCAATGCAACCTGCTAAGAGAGAATTTGAAGATCTGCAAAGCAGCATGAAGTAGTCTGAAAATGCTTTTAACCCTCCATTCTGCCTTTCATCAAAAGCTCACACTTTTTGGTATTCTCAGGCAACACCAGAAACTTTGTAAAACTGAGTTACTGTACAGTCCTCCTGCCTTGAACCTATAACAATCATCAATCCTGACTCTAGCCAGCCACGACTGAAACACACTCACTGGCTGGTAAGAGGAATTAAGACTTGATAAAGGCTGTCACCCAGATGTGTCACTTATCACTGTAACAAGGAACTGCACATCTTTCCATTGGAGATGACACATTGGAGATTGGGATGATTGGAGTCTGCAGTATAAGTCCTGTTCACAAGCAGCATTTCTAGGGATCATGGGAAGCTACAGAAAATCAAGCAGGCAGTGCATACACAGGAAGAAGGAGCTGAGCAAATTAGTGGCCTCTGCAAAGGCCTGCAAACTGTGACCTGAAGATACTAGATTGAAAAATCACTCCCCACATTCTCTGTCTCTTCTTTTCTAGCCCACGCTATGGGTCTGTCCTTGGATTGCTGCCTTGCTCCTTACCTGGCCCCAGGAGGAGGCCACCCACTCAACACATGGCTGCCTGTTACAGTTTTGTGTGTCCACAGGGTGCTTGGACACCTGGGCACAAGCCTCGTTCGACATTGAGACAGAACTGCCTCTTGCTGTCAGGCGCTGGCACGTCACTCGCCGCATCTGGATGCCTCCACCACAGCTCCGTGTGCAAGGGGACCAGGATGTTACCATCCATCTGTGAGAGAAAGGAGAACAGGTCAGGGAGCAGGCACGTGCCACCATCTGCAAGGTCCTTGGCATAAACAGGGCAAGTATTATTGATTGGACCAAAGACAGGCAACAGTGGCTTAGCTCATTTAGGGTGCAGTCCTGGAAGGTCTGAGTGTCTCAGTCTCTCATAGTAGTCACTGAAGACTGCTCAGAGGATGAAAGCTGAGAAAAGAGCACACTTTTCATTAATTTATCTTTCTCAAGGCTCTTTGGGCCTGGAATTAATTTTCTAGCCCTTAAAGCTGTTTTTAGAAGCTTAGTAAATATGTGTAGCCTTGGCAGAGGTGTTGGGCAAGTCTGCTCTTACATCACTGTGCCATGGAGGCCTCAGTCACAGACTACAGTCACAATGAAAGCAGGACTAGCCCAGTAGCACCCATTAGTAGGGAAAACTATGTCTGTAATTGCTGGAGTAGGTCCCAGGCCACTTTAAACTTATCCAAAAGTCTGCTGAGTCCTGCTGGTGCCTGCCTCCTCTGTTGTACGCCTGACAGCTGGGATAATCCAGAAAAGCCTGAACATTGCTCAGGAACAGTCATCCCAGGGAATGAAGGACACTGTTCTTTTCTTTTGAGCTCAGACCATTCATTTGCCAGATGAGGCTGAGGCTCTGAACACCTGTGTGCTGGCATTTAAAAAATCCAGTCAAACTAGCTAAAAGGATGTAACAACAGAAAATATTAGGCTAACCGACTTTGTCACTGTAAACACCATTAGGTCAAACACTCATACAATCTGGTTTAGGAAAAGATAGGTAAGAATAGTAAGAATACAACTGATTGCTAGTTTTCTAAACAGTTTTATGGTCAAGTCAGCAGTTTGCTTCATTAGGTTTCTGGATAAATGGAAGGATTTGTGTGGTTTGGGGAGCAAAATACTGCCTATCACATTCCTCACCAGCAGTGTTTATGATTACTTTACAAAATAGGAAATAGCATTCTCCAGTCCCATGGAGAGGAATCTGTTTCTATTTTTCTGTCTCCTCAGGTGATTAACTCCAATGGTCACAGAAACAAGCATAAACAAACATATCCCAACCCGGAAAATAAAAACACTGGTACTCTTTTCATGCAGTTTGGTGAGGCTGAACCTGTAATTTCTGCACTGCTCATAAAGCTCTGGTCTGCACGTCAACCAACTTTTATTTCCAAGCTTACATCTCAACAGTTTCTCAGGAGCTGAGGGAGGATTTGGGGTTATGTTACAATTCAGGGAAGGTATAAGAAGACATAAACCAATCCCATGGAATTTACTGTCATCACCAAGGAAAACTGCTGCTAAGGAGTGTGTGTCCTATTTCATCAAATCTCTTTTGATTTCTTTCTTATGACTCAGCTGACAATTCAGGAACATTTGCCTGCAAAGAAGGGTAGGAATATAATTTAAAATGTAATTAAACAGAAACTTGCAATATGCCCAAGATACAGTGGCGAATCTGGCTACTTCTCATCAGGTTACTTAGCACCTTGCCTTGACTCAGCTTAGACTGTCTTTTTCTAATAAAAGTCCCAAATCACTATTGAATGAGAGAAGTTGTACTAAATTTCTCTTGGACACTCACTACTTCGAAGTGCTTGTATACTGAATATATTACCATGTATATTACCATGTCCGCATTGAAAATAAGGTAGAGGAGGGAGTAACACCACAGAAAAATCCAGGAAAACATGTTTACCCATCTCAGCTAAGGAGATACTGAACTGCAGAAGCAGGACATTTTTAAAATGGAGGGAGCATAACAGTACACTCACTCTTTAGATAGGCACTCAGGATGTATTCTTTGTAGTAAAGGGTGTCAAAGAAGGAAAGGTTTTGTGTGGGATGAAGTCATAGAATAATTTAGCCTGGAAATGACCTTTAATATCATCAAGTCTAACCATTAACCTAGCAATGCCAAGTCCACCATTAAACCATGCCCCTAAGCACCACATCTACGCATCTTTTAAATACCTCCAAGGATGATGACTCAATCACTTCCCTGGGCCGACTGTTCCAGTGCTTAACAACCCCTTCCATGGTGAATTTTTCCCTAATAGCTAACCTAAACCTCTCCTGGTGCAATTTGAGGCTGATTTCCTGCTGTCTTGTCACTTGGAAGAAGAGGCTGACCCCCACCTCCCTACATCCTCCTTTCAGGTAGTTGTAGAGAGTGATAAGTCTCCTGAACCTCCTTTTCTCCAAGGTAAATGACCTCAGCTCCCTCAGGCACTTGTGCTCCAGACCTTTCACCAGCTTCTCTGCCCTTCTTCTTTCTTGTAGTGAAGGGCCCAAAATTGAACACAGTATTTGAGGTGCAGCAGAGGAAGACCTAAGTGTAGCAAGAAGTCTTTCAAGTTGTCCTGGCTCCTTTGTGTTTAGCAGTAAGTGAAAACCAGGGGATTAGGGTAGAGAGATACAACATTCCAAGGCAATCACAAGTTAGCGAACTCCAAAAAGAGGCAGAACTCACTCTGAGCCCCCTTCATGACCACTAGATTCTAAGGGATGTTCCCATTGTACAAAAATATTTCCAGCCTGCAAAGAGAATTTTTTGCAGCTGCAATTACAGCTACAGCCATGCCCATACTGATGTTCAGGCAATAAAGGAACTCAGAATAAAGCCACAAAATAGCTGCTAAACCTAGCTTATTTTTTGTTATATTGTTGGGGCAAACTGCTATAAAGGCATGCATAACACCGTTCTTGGGTGCCAGCGTTTCCATATGTTCAGTGCTCAGAACAGGCATGATATTTATATCCAGCACAGGGTGTGGCTGGAAACACCCAAGACACCGCAATCTGTGATGTCTCTTTCTACCTTGTACTGTCAAAGTTTTCCACAAATACTGCTACAAAATACCAGCTGTCTAGGTTAAATACTCCTAAATGTCGTTTTAGCCATGACTTCTCCAAACAGGTCACCAGAGAGGCTGCACTGATGTGAAGTCCTGCACAAAGAACCCTTCCAGCACATCTGAAATGCGTGTATGACACTTTTACATGAGACAGACGAACCGTGAAGGGCAGTCTCTTCTGTTGCATGTGACAGGGTGCAGAGGTGGCTTGGGCATCTCACTGCAGTAGGATATGTTGACTTCGGCCCCATCCAGCAAGCACCTCAGCTGGGGCAGCTGCACGCCTTTGTGGCCACAGGAAGCTGAACAAGCTGTCAGTTTGTCCACCGACCACCGGTATTCTGCCAGGAAGTTTGGGAGTGACATGTTAACACTGAGAAACTGACAGCAGGAGTTCAATTAGAAAGGAGAGAGTTGAAGATGTTCTCCAGGATGAAATATATGGATTTAGTGAAGGGGAGCTACTTACACCTGCAAACCACTGACTGCTTTTGGTGTAACAAACTCAGTGTTTTGGTGCTTAGAAGCATCAGGCATGGAAAATGAATATTCTGGTATGTGGTAAAGTGAAGCCAGATGCCAGTGAGCAGGATTATATTTTTAAAGGTGTGTAATTTAATGAAGATGTGGTTAGCTGCAGTTCCCAGCAGTATCTATGATTCTATTATCTTGAAACATTGTGTTTCTTACCAGATAGATCACACAGATCATCCATCCTGAAGATAAATGGGAGAGTTCCAACACACTCAAAATTTAAGAGCAAAATTGAAGGAAAAGTTAAATTCTTTGCCTCTTCATCACTGACAATTGGAACAATGAAACCTGCACATTCTGTTCCAACCCACTCATACCACCTTGATCTGTGGCTTTATTTTTTGGCTTATCTTAGGATATCTATAACAATAACAGTTCCAGCATTTTTACAAGTGAAGGGTTTTCAAGGAAGAAGAGACTGTGAAACTCTGACTCTAGCATATTAACAGAGGGGCTTCCAGTTTAAACTCTGCCCCCTCTGTCTTGAATTTCTGAACAAGAAAATTGTCCAGGCTCAACGTAAGTATAGGTTGAATGAGTAAGGTGTGCTTTATGCTCACTAGGGCGATGTCATTTTGGTAAAGTAAAACCTAAGACACTGTAAGGTACCTGGTAGTCCTACAAATCTATATCCATGGCAATAAATAATCTAAACATCCTTTTCCTGACATGCCTGGCGATGGCTTCAGAGGGGAGAAATTCAGGATGAGAAAGGCAGTGCAGAGGAGTCCATGGCAAGAGCTTTCCAGGATGGCAGGACTGAAACTGAAGAGTTACCTTGTATAGCCAGGGACACTTTTTGTGTAAATGAGCCAGCTTCATTCTGAGCAAGGCAGCTGAATTCACCATCAGTGAAATCACTGACATTGAGTATATGAAGAATCCGTCCTGCTGCTAGGAGATGATGTCGCAGACTGAGAGGCTCACCAGAGTAAAGCCAAGTGATGTTTGGCGTTGGATGACCATCGACAGCACAACCTAAAAACCAGGGACATGAAAAAACCTGCTGAGTACTGAAATTCGTACAAAATTTGAAGTGGTCAAAGTTGGGGGAAACTTTGCATTTTGTCCTCATCTTCTCATAATGACAAACAGTAATTCTGTAGTAATGAAGACTTTCTCATCATCTGAAAAAAAAAGAATAAAATCGAAAAGCCAGCTAATCTGCAATATGAAAAGTCTCAGATCAGTTTGGAATTATTTATATTAGGCCTTCTAAAGTTCCCACTATTTTTGATCATCCTCATTTTGGTATTGAAGAAAGTGGGATAGGGAAGTTACACACCTGGCATAAACACATGGAGCACACTTGAACAAGCAAGACAAACACAATTTTGTCTCCAAATTTCCTGTTGAAAAATGGAACCGAGCCTTTACAGGTTTGGTTGGTTGGGGTTTTTGCCACAGCAATTCTTGGGCAATTCTCCAAGCAGCAACCAACCAAAACCAGCAACTGAAAAAGCCTGGTGTTCTGAAGCATTGTGCAAAGCCTACGGATCATCAGCACAGCTGATGAGGTTTAAGCTCACAGCGAGTTCTTTGCTTGTTGACCTGAAAGAAGTGTATCTACAAGACACTATTTCCTGGGATCTTCATATCAGCTGAACACTTTGCCAGTTTGATAATGAATTGCAGAAAATTTGTAGGACTGGTGTAACTTGGGAAAGACAGCTAAGTTGCCTTGCCTATTTCCTGAGAAAAAAATTAAGAACTAGGTGATTTCCACAGTGCAACCCATCCACACCAATTGCAGGGGTGGGGAGCCAGAAACACCATGTGTGAGGGATGGCACCTATCACTTGGACTTCTTGTGGCTTAGGCATGTCATGCACTGCTGTACATGTCACCGAGACGCGGAAAGTCACTATAAGCTTCGGTGAATATAATCTATATTGATTGTTAGTTTGTTATACTGAAGCTTTATACTGTTTGATTTATATTAGTATGTATGTGAATGAATGACTCTGTTGTATACAAAATCCCTTGTGAAAGAAGTGTCCTGTATAAATAACAGATATACAACAACATTCACACTAGTGCTGTTTGAAAGGAAAGGGATACAAAAGGGAAGAGTACAAATGTAAAATACTGAAAATGGAAGATTTTTCTAAGAAGAAGGAATAATCCATCAGCTGATATTTCTTCACTGTCATGTTTGTGTAATTTGATTATTATTTATTATTCACTGAGACAAATAAGGTTGTGAATAATAAGTCTCCATAGCTGCATTATACAATGAACAGACACTGCAATGTGACCTTTTTGTTACTGCTCTTCCTACCATTCTTGTTTGCCCACCTGAGAAGAACCTTAACTAACATACAGTGAGCAAGTACTGTTCCTGCAACAAAATACCTTTGTCATTAATCTGCCCAGGAAGGTTGAAGAGTTTAGTTTCCAACCATCATTAAGACCAAATCCCTGAGATTTGAGAAACTCAATGTTTAGGAACCCTTGCTAGCCTTCTTTTGACTTTGGTTACACCTCTAAACTAACACTAGGGGACTGGGCTACTGTAGTCTTTACTTGTGTACCTTTTGCCATTAATCATACCTCCAACTATGCTATTCTATGACAGAAGATGCTGCCTTGCCCAAAAAACCTTAAGTTTTCTTGCTTATAAAGCAAAAGATCTTACACAAGATGGAAAATGCCAGTGGTGACCTCTGGCATGCCCCAGCCATTTTCATGCTGTGAGGTAGATCCAGGCACTGGGGAGAAATCGTCTGCCACTCAGAGGGATAAATACTGGGGCTCTCATCGGTGCAGCAGCTACATGAGTCTTTGCTGTCCCCTGTTGCTGCCAAACCCTGCCTGCATCCACAGTGGGGAAGGGTGTGGGCTGGATAATGTAGCCTTTGGGACTCATTCACCGTGTGAAACTGGTATTTCAGAGAGAAAGGGCTCCCTGGCAGAAGCCTGACACACACAGTAGGCTCTGCAGTTGCAGTGGCAAAGTTGCACTAGAAAAGAACCAATAAATGCAGAAAAATGTTTAAAAATAAGGAAAAAGGCGGGGGGGGAAGGTGGTATGACAAAATTCAAACTGCCAACAGCAGCCTCAGCTCTTTCCTTTTTAAAAAAATTTATTTATAAGGGTGAAGAGTTTCCTACGTGTTTTAATTTCTTTGGCAAGGTCTAATGCAGTTTTACCCTTGTCAGTTATCTCTACCCAGTACTCACTTCCTGACAACAAAGACACAGCATTCTTTGCTGCTCAGTTTTTTTTCCTACTTTTATAAGTTCTCTATTTATTCCTGATATGTTTCATTTTTTGTGTCTTTCCCACTCTCATGCTGTAAACTAACTCATGCAGTTTCCAAGACACTCAGTCTCAAGCAAATGAGTGACATGAAAGGTTTTAGCCTTATATGTTTAAGGCTGCCTAAGTTAAAAAAAATGGAAAACAGGAATATACAGGAAATGGACAAATTTAACAATAAGTGGCTCTATGGCTTTTGCCTAGAACATTCTACTTTTTTGCAGTTTAATTCTCTTCTAAGGTAATTGTAGTTATTTCCACAGGTCAGCAAGTAGCCATGAGAACTGATAAGGAAACACTATGAGCCCTTAGTTTTATTGTTTGCATTTGCAAGCAGTCTGCAGAGTGTAAATGCAGAAAGCAGAAAGGTCAGCTTGGTGCTACACACAGAGGAACTGAAGCTGAATTCAGCATGAAAATGGTCCTAGTTCTTGCTGTTTTTCTTTAAAAAAAGTATTTTCAGGAAAAACAATATAGTCTTCTTATTACTGACTATTTTACTTGTCTTATGTATTATTTCTTCCTCTAAAATGCATCTATAAAACGCTAGCTAAAGAAACAGCCAGTAATCAATAATATGGGGGAAAACTCCCAAAAGCTATTCCCTAGATATATACTACCAGTGAGTAATTATTACTTAACAGTAAAACTTTACTAATACCTATCAATCACATTTTACAAGTGACATTTCCGAACATTTCCAACATGTATGGATGCATAGGCTGTGGGATAACGGTTTATGCGTAGTAAGTGAAAACTAGAGCACAACAAAATGCCATGTTCTGTTATTATCTCCTTCTCATCTTCCAGGAATAACTTTAATACCATTTAATACAGATTACTAACACTTACTCTCTATTTCCCCCATCCCTGTGGACATTGACTGTTTTATCCTTTCAAAACTCAAAACCTGTCCCTATAATTCCTAAGCAGGAAGGCTTTGTTTTCCAGACTGCAAAGCTATTGCAGAGCTTTTGGATATTGAAACCCTTGGAAAGATGATCAGGGAACATATTTTTGGGACTGTTCTTGAGCAGTGAAAGCTCTGGCATGAGAAGGCCTTTCTTCAGTCCTACTTAAGTAGAGAAAGAAAATATTGCCTTCAGCCAAAGTTCCTGGAACTCTGAATTAATTCAAAGCCGTGCAAAAGCTGGAAACAGAAACAAAATTCTAATACAAATGACATCTTCTAGTAGGGAAAATGGTAATATTTCAAGGATAACAAGGGGATATTTGGAAAGGGAAGACCGATGTTTCACAACAGTACTAACAATTTCTTGAGTGGAAAGATGCACACTGCAGGCCAAATTCAGCTCTCCATTATACCTTTGCAACAGTTTCTGAATGACTGTATCTGCAGAAAGATTCTGGGCTACCATGCTAACTCCAGGAGACAAAATACAAAGCATGGACCATTTTTTCACTTTCAGACTTGAATGACAGAAAAAAAAAATTGCAAAGGTTGTTGATTTTAGGATTTATTTTCTTTTTAGTGCCTGATACTGTACAGAAAGCAATGGTAAAAACTTCAAGTGAATTTTGCAAGTATGAAATATGTTTGATAATCTAAATTTAAAAAACCCAAACAGCATTGTCTTTCAAATAGATATCTATTATTAAAATATAGATTATTTCATGCTTTCATATATGTCTAGCAAATAACTCTAATTTACTGTTGACATGACAATTAGTCCTAGCCAATGTTTCTAAAATTTATTAAAGATTAAATCTGAGAGAAGACCCCAGGTCAAGATCAGGTAGTTTCTTTGAAATTTTTTTAAACAAAACAATCCTACAGTCTGGCCTCAACAAACTACTTAGCTTTCCAACTGCAGCTCTGAAAGTGCTGTGCCATGGGAAGTAAACTCACCTTTCCCACTCTCCTAGCAGCTAACCGAGGGATGTGAATGTGCATGCTGTCTTACCTGAGGCCAAACCATGTGCCAGCAGTGCAGCTGGACATCAAAATCTTGCCTTCTTAGCCTCGGGCCAACACTTTTGTGTTTGGATACTATTTCCTAAATAGACAGAGGTATGTCTGGGTAACATGGCCTGGCTGTAAAAACACACTGTAGTATACAGCTGGAATCCACTGGTATTAATATTGAACTACAACATGTAGTTTAGTTTTACACCCTTGTTATTCACCAGTGACCAGTTTTTGCAAAACAGGCAAATGTTTGTTCTACATTATTTCAAAAGACTTTGAATCAATAATAACAAAAAAGGCTGAATTTGACAAAAAGTAAGCACACCAATTGGATAGGTGCTGCATACATCACAACATCACAAAGTATAGTGTAAATGTAGGACAGAAAGTTCCCAGGAAACTTCAGCTAGACTTACAAACCAGAAGGCCTATGCCCTGCAAGCCATAGACATGTTCCTATCCAAACATAAAAATGGGAGATGAAAGATGATTTCTGACTGCTATCTGAAATGCCTGGCAAAGGTGGAAAGAAGGGTTTTGGCAGCAGAATTCTTAATTATACTAAAAACAAAATAAAGCAAGCTTAAGAAAATAATTCTGTGTTTCTGTGTTATTTTACTGAACTGACAGAAAAGTGTTGTAGACCACAATACATAATGTTAAACCAATACAAGTAATGCACCCACAGGACTTGAAACATTATTTCCACTCTAACCTCTACATTCAAGGAGATAAAGTATGCTTTCAAAATAGAAACCAGATTAAGGATGAAATGAAGAACAAAATGCCTGGAACAAAATGTGGACAAGCCACAGATCAATCTGAACAGATACCAGTTTGGCTCTAAACTACTATGTTGTGGCTGACACTGTCCTATTGTGTTCACACTGTGTAGGTGAGATCACTGGTCCTGAGCAATATCTACCCAATTTCCTTTCATACCTTATCTTCTCCTTAGGTAACAGAAATGAAAAATGCATGTTAAACAGAATGGAGTGAAATTCAATTCCATCCTGGATGTAACATAAGGATGAAAAATTGGCAGGATGTATTCAACTTATAAAATGCAATCAAACCAAATGAAGATAGGTAAGATCATGTCAGAAAGTCACATGTATGTACCACTTCTTTTGTTGAAGAGGTAAAACTAAAGAGACATATCTTTGTAGTTTGTCTTATGGGGAAAGATCTTTCAATATACTCAATTTCAATGCAAATTTAAACAAACACTTAACTATTTTCTATTATGTAAATTATTTCTCATTGCTTTCGCACACCAAATGAAATAAAATTTATAAAAGGCAATGTAATCTGAAAACCCCTAAAAAAAGAATTAATGTTAATATAAATACAACCTTTACTTACAATTTTTTAAGAGCGTGCAAATAATTTGAATTTATGCTAGACAAGGAAAACCACATATTTAGGCATTCTTGAAACAAGCCAATTCAGTTGACAACAGTAGCACTTTTAAAAAAAAAAAGGCATTTTAAATAACTATTCATGGCTGCAAAGGTGCAGTTGAAACTTATTACTCTAAACATATGACTATACTAAACATGGTTTTTAACAGTTCTTAAAACACCTAAACTGGTTACCCAATGCCACACATGTTGTTATTAGGTGTCACTTATATAGCATAGCAAATATATATGGTATTGAAAAAAAATAGAGTCAGCCTCATTCTCAGCCCCACAGTGTTTGTAAAAAATAGTTCCCAAATACACAGACACATGATGGGCCCATTAAAAAGCAAAGGAATTTTCAAGATCTGGTAGTAATACTGTTTTCTAAAACTCAGTCTGACAACAGAAATCCTACAGCTGAGAACTGTGTATTAATTTGGACTGGACTGACTACAATCAGCAATGGCAAATCAAAAATCAAAGCCTACAGGAATGGATACAGCAAGCTCAAATGACCATCAAAGGTAACTCTAACACATTTATTCAGTGCATGACAAAACCAGAAAAGGTGCAACGTTAAACTATCAACTTCTACCCTACCACTGCTACAGCTCTGGGTTAACAGTACAAGTACACTTACGGGAGAAAACTAGCACCGAAATGAGACACTGAACAACAGTACAGCACAAGGAATTCAACAAAAAACAGAGCAGGAGATGGTACATAACGCAGTTATCAAGTTGCAAATGTCAGTGCTGCTGTAGAAGCTTTTCTGTATTTCATAACCCACTATAAACTTGCTACAGCCTGAAACAGCATCTCCGTCAACTTCCTGTGTCACTAGGAAAATAGCAAATGCAGAGGAGGTGGAGGGCAGACCAGTGTGGGAAAGCCAGCGATGCTTGCTCCAGAGAGGCTGTAACTTCTTCCTATTAACAAAGTGCTGTAGCTGTTTGGGAGAGATTTGAGCACTCTCACGGAGGGAGAGGTTGCACCAAAACTTGTAATGGGTAATTCCTTTAGTCAACATGTCAGGAATCCCACAGTATTCCAAACTCTATTACCACTTACTCTAGAAAAAATCTTAAATTTTGCAAGAGTCTAAAAGATGTTCCATATGAAGGAGCTGGCAGAATGACAGGTCCCCAGTCTGGGATACCCACAGCTAGTCTGATACTCGTATTTGCCCACTAAAACTTGTTTCAGTGGAGTTCTGCATAGTTTACATCTATATTAGAACAAAAGCTAGGTCAGTAGTTCTGGTAAAGTTTAGAGATAAAAGTTCAAGGGCTGCAACTCTTACAACAAACACTAAATTCAGCAGATGTTGCCCCAGAGGCCAGTGGTATTATTTTATATGGAAGTATTTTGGACCACTTCTGTAGACCAGTGGTGCTCAGATTAGATCATTCATGGCACCAAACAGTAGGCAGGAAAAAAATCCAAAGCAGCAGATTGTCTGGAGGACATCACTCTTTTGACTCTGCATTCAGAGCTTGGCAGTGGTTGGACTAGTGTCTGATTGCCTGAAAAACACTGTATTAGTGTATTCAAAATGTTCAGCCAAGCAGAGGTATCATCATGTGCTTCTTAAACCAAAATGTACCCAGTGTGTGAATGCAGAAGAAAAGCCACACATTTCAACCCAATGCTACAGTGTAGTCTGCCATAGACTGATGCAGAAGGAAGATGCTGCTACACTGTATGAACTTTATACAGTATTTAGGATGTAATCAATGTGGTAGTGTCTGATTAGGCAATTAATTGCAATGATAATGGCATAATATTGATATTAATTTAAACTCTATTCTTTACAGAGAGGTCATGTACCTACCAGGAAATTTTCACAAATATTGTGACAAGGCAGACTTTGCACAGAGACAAAAATTGAAGGGACAGTAAAACACAATTTAAAGGACAGATTAGCCCATGAATGCACCTCATACTTTATCCTCATCTCACTGGATGTAATGTTATTATCAAATACAGATGATAAAAAATATTCTTTAGCATTAGAACTTCTTTTCAAATGTAATGACCAATTTATTGCAGAGACTGAGAAGAAAAAGAATTACATTGTGCAAAATAAATTATCATATAGTCACAATTTTATTTGAAGCATACTGCACAGCTTCTGCAGCTGTCTTTTTCCTTAGGGGTGCACAAACCCCAGTTTATCTGTAATTAGTCATGAATTTTCTCTTTGCTAACTCTGTGCAGAATGTTAATTATTTTGCATTTGTGCTTCAAAATTTAATGCAACATTAATTCCAAAATCTAGGAAAATTTAAAGCAGACTAATGGGAGAGATGGGAAGGGCAAAGGGGAGTAACAGAAAACACAGTCTTGAAAAGTAAAGGGGAGTAAAGGAAAACATTGCTCTTGAGTATATCACCAAATGGCTTTGAAAGAAATTTGTACTGGTGAGATTAGTTGTGTTCATCAGGATAATTTATAACTTTTCACACTGATTTTTAACAAGTGTCAGTCCTATGAGCTAGATGTTATGCAAAGATACTTAGCACACAATTGTAGCATTAACTTCTCCAACTCTGCTGAAAAGGTTTGATCCTGATATTAATCTATGATCTGTTTCTTCTCCTAAAGTAGTCAGCCATGCATTTGACTACCCAAGAATACGCAAAAACCCCTGGGTTAATTTGACCATCCAGTGTCACATCTAGATAACCCTTAAATCTAGAAGCAGGCAAGTACTAGCTACAGGCTTGAAGTGATGCCCTCTGAAATAATAAAAAAAGACTGACTCTACCCTGAGCTTTGGGCCTTGGCTCTAGTGCAGTTGGACCTTGTAGAATAAGTAACTTATTCATACTTAAAAGGCTGGCCATTGCAAGCAAGGTGACTATTTTTCAATTCTGCTTTCTGGGGGTCTTCTGAAACCTAAGTGATTCTACTAGAAAATGAGTGGGATATACTATTGTTGTAAAACAAAAATGAGAAGGAAATACTGGTTTTGGTAAGAAAAAATCCTTTGTATCTTTAAAGTGAAAAGTTTTTGTTATCACTATATCTTAAAAACATCTGTATTTCAAATACTGATCTTTGCAGAAGAAGAATTTGTTGTGCATCTGCTCATCTTGTGAAGCAGTTGTGGAATTGGCAGCAAAGCTGCCCTAACTGTGTCATTGGGGATGATGCATAAAATCAGAAAGAAACCTGCTTTTTAGGACTATGTTTGCAGTGCTGACAGTAAAATCATGTTTTGATTTGTGAAGTGAGTAAATTTGATATGGAAGTAATCAAGGATAGGACAATAAATATGATGCAGCAGTATTTCCTTTTTTTTTTTTTTTTTTAATTTTACAATTGAGTGTACTTTTCTGGCCATAGAAAAATACATTTCCTCATCTAACTTCAGAGTAATCTTCAGTATCCCCTACAAATAAGGGCTTTTTTTTTTTTTTTCCCTAAGTACACAAAATTATATAGATGTAGCAGAAGTAGGATAGCTTGGAAAAGCAAAAATTCAAAGTTCTAAGCTGGGGATGACATCATGTTCACAATGTGCAAATAGGAGCAGTCTAAGACATAAGAGGGATGGGAACCAGACTTCAAATAATTGCCGAGGCTTTTCCCCATAGTTTTTTTCATATTACCAGATTGCCTAAAATAACATTTTCCTTCCACCTTCTTTACTTCACTCTGACATTTTATAGGGAGAACTATATTTCTATATTCCTAGAAGTTCATTTCTGAACTTTTTCCCAATGTTCCTGCAAAAATCCTCACTTAAATATAATTAATGTATAGATGTCAAAGCCATTAAAGCTTCATCTTTCAGTGTGCAACACAACTGTAACATGTTCAGTATTCTTTAGTCCTAAAATAAGGAGATGCTTTTATATAATATTTTGTGTCTTTTGCCAAGTCTGCTGATGATTGGACTCCAATAAAATCACAATACATTTGACAAGTTGCAGTGAATCCCCATGAGGATTTGTAAGATCTTTGGAGTTTCTCACTAAAATATATTTAAATACAGGAAATAACAAGCTTGAACCCAAATGAAAACAAATATTCTTGATAGAACCAAAGCCTTTTACGCAGGAGTGCTTAGAAGTCAGGAACACTGGATCCTACAACACTGGTTGCTGCCAACATGAACATTTACAAAGCTGAAGATAGACAGAATGTGTCCAGGGAGTGGTGTAAAAAAATTTAGTGACACTTGTAGCATAAACTACTGAAAATACATGAGCTTAGGATGTTCCTTTAATTACAAAAGACAACACAACAAAGTAATCAGAATTGACAGAAGTCAAACAATCATGAATATTTTTAAAGCCCACAAATTCTTATCAGGTGACAAAAAATAGGCTTTCTCTGTGAGGAAAGGAGCAGTGTTTCTTGTAATGTTTTCATCACCAACATTCAGGAAAACTGTATTCAAAATTTTAGAAGTCCCACAGATAGAAACCTTAATAAGATTAAGATCTAATGTGAAAATTTTCCAAAGATATACAAATTTATGTCAATTCAGAAATCAACTGTGTTTTATGTCATGTGTAATATAAAGTCTTCTTGTGTGTCTGCCATGAACCGAGAACATCAGAATGTGCATGACAGTCTGTGCATCATCACTGATTGTCAGTTTGCACTACTGTAAACCCCAGACGTATTTCCAAGCTCTTGGGTGTTGTACCTCTGCTGTGGGGATAGTCCTGTCCTTCAGGTGTGCAATCTGCAGGTAACACACAAGTGTCTACTACACAACCTGACAATGAATATGAGGAATGGGGAGGACTGCGGTACTTTGCACATTTCTAACACTTGTGAAGGAGCAGGGTAAGCATCAATCTGTGTACGTCACCATCTATGTCATGCTCTCTAACTGGATGATGAGTTGGGCCTGGAAAACTGACTGGAACCTCAACCCTTTAGAAGCAAAAGAAGTATATAAGATAAAAATACTGCTGACTACATTGGGAGGGCATGAGTCTTTTAACAGATAGTTTCCTCTACTTCTATCATGAAGGCACACAAATGACTGCTCAATGACCCTTGCAATGAGAAGGAAGACCTCCAAACAGGATATTAGCATTTTAACTCTAATCTTTATTTTTTGCAAACCCCCAGAAATTTAAATAGAAGAAACCCATAAGAGATGACTCCAGAGAGCAAGTTAATTATTTTAAATGGTCAAAATGATGACGGAAGCCTTACACAGTTCCAGTTTGTAATAGACAGTGTATAGTACGTATCATAATCTAGAAGTTCCAATTCGCTCCTTTCAGCTCACTTTGTCCATTGTTGTTATATTTTAAGCAGCTGCTAATTTCCAAACAAGTTCTCATATGCAGCTTTAACCTCCTGTTGCTGTGCTAATAATTTCTGTTTATATCTTTTTTTAACCCCCCAAGGTATGAAAACAGTGTTTAATGAAGTTTCGATTCCCATTTCTCTTAAACTCTGATAAACCCATGCATGAATTTATCCAGGATTCTAACATAATTTTTCACCTTTCTCATCTTTTAACTCATTTAAAGTATAATGTTTATCCAAAGCTTATTGGTCATTCCTTCATATTTCACCCTGTTCTCTTGCATGTCCTGTTTTCCTTCTCTACTCAACAAATCCTCATATGCTTAGATTTCCAAATATCATGTATAATTCATTTTGTTTTGAGTCCCAAGAGATACCAGTGCCAGTCAACAGTAGCACAGACAAAGGATCTTACACACAGCAATTTATATATCTGAAGTTCTTATATGTGACATCCGGAGAATGTAGACCCAGCATCCCAACATAAGCAATGATGAAATATTTAACAGGATTAAAGTTGAGTGGGTGGGTAGTAGAATGGAAAGAACCAGTGGACAGCTTTCTAATTGACTGGATAGCTCATCCCATGGCAACTTTTCTTTAGAAAAAATATCTCAGAAGGTTTTCCTAGGTTTGAATAATAACAAGGCTCAAATTCAGACGAGTAAAATTCCAGTGAAGTTGAGGGAATTGGCTCAAGAATGGAAGTGGTTTGCTGTTTTGCAATTATAATTAATGGAATTTCCTTGACCCTGGAGTGGAACAGCAGGGTACACTGCAACATGGCCAAATGAAATTGATCTGGACGTGGTTGTATACGGGCAGTGCAGAATACCCTTTGTCATTCAATTACTGTTTTTAAACTGTTAAAACTACCTGAAAGTCCTAAAGACCTATTTTTGGAAATCTGAGAGGAAATGGATGAAACAGGAGTATGACCCAGTCTTACATCAGTGAGCACAATAAAACCATACTCAAAATGATTTATTCAAAGCTAATAAATACCTACAGATATTTCCCCCACTAAGGACAATTTCAGCACAGTTTTTGTGCAAGCAGAAACATAATCCAGAGCTGCATGCTAAATGCCATTGCAAATGTATGCAGATGTCAGCACCTGGGAAAAGCAAACCACAGAAAACTGAAAACATAAACAGAATGTCTCCATTGTGAAAACAAAATCTTAAAATTGCTACTAAATGTAAGCAAAGAACACTTTGGAAGGTACAGAGACCTAATAACACTCAGGACATCACATCTACAGATCCCTTGCTAAAAGTTTCAGATCCCTGTCTCTAAAAGGAGAAAAGATAGTTCTGAAATTCTATGGCTTGACAAGCTTTCATGGTATGAACAAGTTCATTAGAGAAGCTGTTTGCCTATCTGAGCCTGCAAGTTAACAGTTTCAAACCAGTGTGTGAAATGAAATCAGAAAATAAACATACCCTGAAATTTAGAAAATAATAAGATTCTCTTTGCAAACAAATCACTACCACAGGTCTGAAAGGATTTTACAGCATATAAGTGAACAGGCAGTGTAAAAAGGGTAAAGGTATATGGAAGGCAGAAAAGAATGAAAAGAAGGAAAGCATTTCATCGGGGATGATTTCCTTATATGGCTCTGTGCAAAAATTGGTTCTGTGAAATAGGAAAGAGAAATAAAATTAAAAGATTAAAACAGAGAGCTTGCAAGATCAAAACACGTCTAGAGGGACAGGTAAAACTCTGGAAAAGGCTCTGAAGAAGGATACACAATATGAGTAGCAGACATATGGTAAGACAACCACCCAAATGCAGAAGAAAAATTGAAACCGAAGAACCAGTGTTTCTTCTTTTAGATCACATGGCACACCGGTTTGCCATGTCTTTATGTTGAATGAGATTGCCAGCCCCCCAGAGAGGGGGCTGCTTTTTATAGGGTGCTATATATATCTCTCTCTCTAAAGGCTGGCACCTTATTCTGCATGCAGCTTTGGACTAATAAAAGGACCTCCTTTTTAAAAATGAGTTTCTGAGATCTGAAAAGTATTTGACAATGATTATGACTGACAATGCACTCTTGTCTTTTATCCCAGTGCCCATGGCTGGATAGCCACACCTCTAATGTAACGGATAACCAGATGTATAACTGTAACATAAACTCTAAAGACTTTAAACATCTTAAAAATCTTAAAGCACTTGACTTACCTATGAGAGCTGAGCTCCCTGGACTGACAGTCAGTTTTGCTCCTGAGGGAGAGGTCAGCACTGAATGAGTGCTGGGCCCAGCACTGGTAAGCACTGCTGTCAAGTCTTCTAGGTAAGGAAGAGGTCGTGGAGGCTCTGGTAACAGATTGGGAGAATGAAGTGACGAGCAACACTATAGCAGAAAACAAGTTGGTGACATGAACGCCGGTCCCCACCAGCTATTGTTGCTCTTTTCACTTTGCTGCAATATTATCTTTTCAGAGGGGCAGATTAAGCAATTTTGGACAACTACTGAAAGTGCTTTGCCTCATGTTGTGTAAGGTGCTGGAGAAATAATTAAAATAACATCTGGGTCAACATGACCACAAATGAAAAGAAATTCTCTTTTAAAGCTACAACTGCATCCTGTTTGACCCTCTTCATATGTGACAATGTTATATGGTATCAGGAGATACAGCAGCATGGGAGAAAAAGCAAATGTATACAGCACAGAAGCTGAATCAAAGGTTCACGGCAACTAGTGAAAAACTTTGAAGTGTCTGCTACAACCTGGATCAAGCCCTGATTAAATATGCTTATAATCCTGCCAAATCCTGTGGTATACTTAGGCAGAACTCCAAAGGACTAAGAGTTCAGAGCTCAAGAGGATCAGTCTATGCTGAGAACTGCAGGATTTAGTTGTTTACTAATCATAAAGCTATTTTAAAAACTGATGTAATGCCTATCATTCCCAATTCTGTTTGTCATGAAAATGATGGGATATTTGGTTTAAATGAATGGTGGCTTCATCCCATTTCAATTAGATCACATTGCACATTAGGCGAGTTTCCTACTGCTGACAGCATTTAGCACCAGAAGTACAGGTAATGGATGCTTGAATTGTTTTGTTCATCAAGGAGCTAAAAATGCCATTTGCTTACAAACATAAGCAGATTGCATAACTCACAGTAACTTACCATCTTTAAAAGCTAAACCATTTATAATGATCAGAAAAGGTTTTACCAATCATGTGGGAGTCTTTTTATAGGTTCAAACTCAGCTGGTTTTTTTCAGATTATTTTTTTAGACTGAGATTCTAGAGTCAGTCTGAATTCATAGGAGATATGTATGAACCTTCAGTTTAGTACTGTCTGTGAAACTGAGAAATCTCACTGCTATACATCCTCCGGAAGCTCACTCTAGTCATGAAAGGTGAGAGCTGTAGCAGATACTCTAATGATGTTGCACCAGTAATGGGGAATAGGTTTCAAAATTTGAGACTTCACCATCAACTGCACCATTAACTGTACTTAAAAAGTCTGGCTGGATCATTCATCTGTCAAGCACGCAAAAAGGATAGCAGATGAGTTACTAGGAAAGGAAATGTCTTTCCCACACATCCAGTTCCCACCAGGTAACACTTCCACTCACACTTCACAGCTGCCATTGTCATTCAGATCACCTAGATGGTCTTTCCGTCTGGTGTTTAAAAACACAGGGGAAAGTAAACTTCACCATTCACTGAACTTCGGATGTACTCTTTAAAAGTGCACTGGATTTATGCACCTGTTGTGAAGTGGGTCAATATCACACAGCCAGGTATGGAAAGACTGTTTAGCTCATGGGGAAAAAGTGGCATCACTCTAATTTCAAGAGGGTCACTTTTAGATATATTTAATAAATGCCTTTCTTAGCTGGCAAGTCTGAAAGAGTCAAACTGAGTATCTTGGGACTGGGAGGTGCAATCCCTGTGCTTAGACATTCTGTCCTTATCCATCTTCCTTTTACCACCACCTTGCTTCAGCTGATGCTGCCCAGAATACAAATGTAGACTGATTATTTTCTCAGAACAGAGATGTTTGTATGCCATTTCCTCTTTCCACAACCTCCGATTAGTTCTGCTATCTGGATGTGCCAGTAGCACTACTATTGACACAACTGCAAAATACAAAAATACCCTGGACTTACCAAGAACCAACAGCTGGGAGCTTTCAGTTACTTCCCCATGAAGATTGGCTGCCTTGCAGGAGTATAACCCCTGATCTGATAGAGAAACATCTGCAATTAGCAGAAACCCATCATGCAGATGGTGAGTAGAGGACAGCTTGACCTTGTTCTTATACCAAGTAACTTTTGCTTCAGGAACACCTGAAAAAAACGTTGACAAAGTGTAACACAAGTAAGAATTACAAGGTAAAAAATACTTGTAAGGCAAATTTTGGGAGAAGAAGAGATGAGGAGTATTGAGAAAAGACCAAAGAAAAAGGAGGAGGGACAAGGAGGATTTCATATGGCCAGAAGGAGGATTTCATATGGCCACAAGGAGGATTTCCTATGGCCTGTTGAGTCTAGGAAAGGTGCACTCTGCCTACAAATTGTCCAGCAATGCTACAAAACCTTTTTTTTTCCCGATTTGTATTCTACAGGTTTGTCTTTCCCCCATCTTTAATGTTTCCTCACTAAGAGGAGATTTGCAGGTAGAGCTCCTCTTAACAGTTATCTTTAGGAAAGATAAGCAGTATATGCCAATGATCAGCAGTTTCTCTTTCTTTTGAGCTCCCAACTTCAGTGACACACACAGTCTCAAGATGGGAGCAGGAGACAGACAGCACAGGGATGAGCAAACACAACATGTCACAGCACTACCACAAGGGGTAGCAATAGCATTTCAATTGGTTTTGATGGCTAATGGTGGGTGACAGAGGACAGAGAGCTGAGTATTTCCCTCGCAGAAACATCACAGAGACCTAAAGTTTGAGGGGTGCTAGCTGGAAACAGAACTCACTTTGCTGGGCAGGCAAGACTTTAGGTAGTGAATAGTTACCTAAGTCTATTCTTTCTCAGCTTTCCCCTCCGTCATTGTGCATGTATTCAGCACAAAAAGGCTACCTGGGATACATAGCAAGCAGAATTGTGTAAGCCAGTTGAGATAATTTTGCTAAACCAGGGACTTTGGGGGAAAGGAAGAACAGCAATACAAGAGTCTAACAGTGGTGACTAGTTTCCAATGCCACAGTATTCTTGAAATAGTGAATTGAATTTCAGATTCTGGTATAGCTGATGAATAAACACGGGCCATAAAACAAGGTAAGAACTAGAAAATACAGCCTCCAGCATGTAGATGAAACACAGAGGAAAGGAATGTTTAGGATAGTTGAGGGAATGGCAAGCTGAACATCAGAGAGACAAGGATATAAAGGACAGAATAATAATATATTTTAAGTCACCCTTCCAAACATGTTCTGACTCGACAATCACTAATTGTATCTGGCATTTTGCAGAATGCCTGAAGAATTAGATTTTTAAAATTGGTTCCTTCTTTCATGTCAAACTCTATTTTCTGTAACTGTTTGGGCCACATTTCTTGAAATTTATGATATTTAAATGAATTTATGCACAATTTAAGTGCTGAAATCAACAGAAAGCTCCCTAGTGATACTGGTGTGATCCAAATTGCTCCCACATCCCATTTGGAAGTGAAATTGCACACAGTAGTCAAGTTACCCACGCCAGAAAAGCTACTGGCTTTCTGAAGCTTGGAGCAAAACCTCCAGCTGGAAGTCACAGACATCTGCAAGACTCCTGAGTGACTTTGGGTTGGGAGTTCCCCTAGGAGTAGTTTGGGAGAAGTCTGGAATTGACCACAATCACCTAACAATGGTTAAAAATTATATTCTTTCACCTCTACAGACAAAGCAGTGGAGTTATGTCAAGTGAAATAATGTTGGTTTTCAATCTTGATCAAAACCACAACACTGTCTTCATGGTATAACTAAAATAATTTTTAACCTTGACATAAATCACATCGGGTACCAATCAAACTCTAACACATCTAGAATGATTTTGTTTTCCGTTGTCTTACAGTTCATATTTATAGATTTCAACTCAGAACACAGATTTTTACAGTACTTATTCCTGTCTTAGGAAGTTAAAGAACAACACAAAATTACTCCCCAGACTCTGGTAATGTAATCTTCCATTATCTCTTATTTTTAAAAAACCTTCTCCAGGCTTATCAACACCTGTCAGCAGCAAGTGTATATTTCTGTTCCTTGACAGAAAAAGAAGTTTTAGAAAATACCATAACTTATGCTTAATATTTCTCTTATAAATATTTATTCTGCTGTCTTGCTGACTGTCAGTAAAAATATGTCCTTACATGAGCTGAGACATCCAGATCCAATACATGCATGGTCCTATACTACAGACTGTACAGCACAGTGGTAGAAACACAGCTGATAATATTGGGATTAACGTCACCAAACTCTGGCCTAGAACAACTCTCATGTGTTGTGCTGGCTCAGGACATCCTGACGTCACTGAAGGGAAAGTACTAGAAGGAAAAAGATACAGCTTTACAAGACTGTGTGAAGAGTTGTTTGCATCCAGGTAAATCTCCACATAATTTCTAGATACACTAGTTTGCTTTCTAATTATATTAACTTTGTTATCACATTCTAATTTCTTTTTTATTACCAGATGTTATTGCATTAACCATTGCACACTAAGTTACTATGATTTGGTGGCCATTCCATTTTTAATGGTTCTGGGGAACTTTGGCAAACTGCATTGCTGTAAAGTTCATCTACTCTAAAGAAGTCACAAGGATACAATACATTTGCCGACTGAAGCAATAGTGCATGTTACTCTTATCCTTAGAATTGATAATTCTAAGTAGGATGATAAAAAATATATATAAAAGATTGTATAATTACAAAGCTGATGCTAAAACAAAAAAGATGTGCTTACATTAGGAGACAAATTGCATTTATTCTCACATTCTTTTACAGGATTTATGAGATGTTACCTTTTCCAGGTATAGGTAAGACAGCTGATTCTCACTTGTTCTTTGAAATTGCTGTTCTTGGATCATTTATCAAGGTAGTTTTTTTTAATATTGCTATTGAATTATTAATAAAATTTTTATGAAATTAAGATTCTAGTGCCTATAAAACGTATCTGCCCTCATTACTCACTCTCTTATTCCCTTTGTAACATCACATCTTGTGGTTTATGATCTTTTTATAATTTCAACAGCAATTTCAATTTAATCACTGGTGTAAACAGAGTGGACACGTTTTCTGTGGAGGCAGTAGAAGAAGAGGGTTTTTTCACCCATGGAGAAAATTAGGATTTAAGCAAATTTCTTCTTTACCACAGAAGATTCCAATATACTGTAATATTACTAGTCAGCAAAAAGCCTTCTCCTAGAGGACAAGACACTGCTAAAATTTTCCACTGCAGATGTTGTCATAGTGGGCAAGTTTCACAAAACTGCTAGAGATGATTTTCCTCTCAGAAAAGGCTCTGAATCTGTGCCCCTGACCATTTTATGCTTCCCTCCTGTAGTTTTCTGAAGCTATAAGTACTGTGGCAACTTCGCTTAGTCACATCTTGTTGTTTACGTGATGCCTTTATACTGAAGGGAAATGGCTGCATTTTTTACATCAGCAATAACTATTTGCATTTGTGGGTTCTTCCCATCAGCAGCTAAGAGAACTCACAGAGAGAAATCCAAAATAATTTATGTTCATGTAATATTTAGTCTCTTTCACAAAATGTCAGTGTACGTGACCATGGGAGGCCTGGGATAAAAAAAGAGTACTGCTTGCATCTTCTTCCTTGAAAGCCACTGGACATCAGTCTGATTGCAAGAGCGTGTCTGCTGTCTGTGTTGAGAGGCCAAGGGAATAACTGAACTTACTCCTTCATGAACCTAGGAAAAATGATACTGTACTTTTCTTTCATTGAACCCATTAAGAGTAATTATTAAATTGTGATCAGCCTAGTGTTTTGCTATTGCAAATGTAATATGCACAGCTATTGCGTATGTTTTGCTAAAGAAGAGATGAAGAAAGAGTGAAGCTTGAGAAAAGTACTCTTTCAAGTTAGAATTTGCTTAGGGGAGTTGTTGGCAGCAAATGAAGAAGGAAAACTTACAAACACTAAGTGCTTGAAGTGAGGACAAAGTGTAAAAAAACCAGGATGTGTATATTTGCAGTGCAGATGCTTATTTAGAGTTATCTGAAGTAGCTGTCAGGGATAAGAAGCTAAAGCAAGGGTCTAAGGAACTTCATACATGTCTCCATTGCAGATATCTATGTAACACTCAGCATGGCTCACTTCATGGCTCACTTCATGCTCTCCTCCCTCCTATGCCCCCTTACACTATGCATAAAAGGCTAATGAATCAATTGTCTGGCCCTGGGTCTTTAGAGATATATCAGCTCTCTCCCTTCCCCTGTTGCCGTAGGTTTTAATCCTTGTATTTTTCAAATCCTGCATTGTCTGGCGTGTATGCTTTATAGCTCGTTGGTTGCTGTTCTCTATAGACATAATACTACCATTGTGTACTTCCCCTCCAAGCACATTCAGGCTGCCCAGACCCAAGCTTCGGGGAGGGGGGGAACGAGCTAGGGGGAAATTGTAAAGTTTTAATTGGTAAATCTATGCTGATATGCGAATGGACCAAACCTATAAAAGTGTGGAGAACTCGTGACTCGTCGTCCATTTTGGGTGATGCCCCAAGGAGGGGGCTTTGTCTGCCCTAAATGTACCTTTGAAGGCCCTTCAAATAAATACCCTTACTCCTGCCTGGCCTCAGTTTTTGGGCTAGCCTTTTAGGCATCACCCTCATTCCTCCTCCCCATATCAACACCATTCCCACCAACAGCCATAGGACTGCCACACACAGATAAATTCAACCTATTTTGGTTACCATTAGAAAGAGGCAAACTGTCATTGTAAGACTGAGGGACATTCAGTCTCTAACTGGAAAACAGTTTTAAGGAGAAATCTGTTTTAGTAGAATTCCTCTGAACTCCAGCACTTCCAATGTAAAAAAAAAAAAAAAAAAAAAGAAAAACCAGAAAAAAGCATGTACTAACATGGCTTTAACGTACTTTAATGTAAAATAACAGTTTGGCAGGAAAGGAAAAAACTATCTGGAGTGATCTTTAAAAATCCCATCAATGATGAAATTAATCCGTCATGATTCTATATTCTCACTAAACATCCCCAATGGGTAGGCACGTATATCAGTTTTGTGGCCTCCATATCACATGGTGTATTTCTAACAATGATGCCTGTTGTATTGTCTCAGCCAATTTTCTTAAGTCAGTACACTTGCCTTGCTTTTATGGATAAAAGGAGGACATGATAAAATTAATGGAAGCTATGAAGTTTGCCTGAGACCTTGCGATTTCACTCAGCTGCAACTGGAGTACCAATATATCAAAGAATCCCACTGAAATTTACAGCTGAAGACACCTGCATGGGAGATAGAACAATTTTTTTACCTGCAACCTGGCAGTTAATGGTAACATTTGATTTCTGGATTGTTTTCACCATGCTTCCAATATCAACAGTGACAGCAGGTGATTCAGTGTTGATCACAGTAGCTCTTGATGCCTTTATCAGTGGCTTTCCTGCATAAAAGAAGCACCACAGTTTATAAGACCAAGCACATTGGACTCAGATGGGATGTAATACTCTTTGTGAAAGTACACACACCAGACAGGTGAATAAGGGGAAAATGCTGATATGTGAGCCACCTGCTTTTATAATATTTAAGTGTCACCAAATTCCATGGGTAAAACTGTCTTGAAAGAAGAAAAAGCACGCTTGGAGTAGAGGCAGAATAGCATTAAAGCCACATGGACATGCAGGAGAATCAGCTGAATCAATAAACACCAGCACACCTGGAGCTGCAGCAAGATGCTAGCCTGGCACTGCAGGGCAATACCGCCCTTTACCAAACATAGGAGCCTGAGTGATGCCTACAGGCACATTAACAGCAGAAGAAGTTTAGAGCAATATGCAAGCTGTTTCTTCACATCAGTCATGGTTTCTTTAACCTACAGTGGAAACACTGGGATGGGGAAGACCAGACCATTACCAGAAAGTTTTCTCATAATGGCTAGCACAAGAACATGAGGGACATAAACAGTATTAATGCATAACACTGTTACTACAGTTTTTAGATAAAACAGAAGAGGTTATCTGGCAGAAGGGAGTTTATCTCTAATAGAGATAGTGCTTTGCCCACAACAAAATGTGCTTTCAACACTGGTGACAGCAAGTGAGTCAAGGGGCTTTGCTGCAGTTGTGTCTATCTTTGTGGGATTAGTAATGGAGAAACCCACCATCAATGGCTCAAGAAGCCTTCTGCAAATCCTTTTGTAGGGGCAATATAATGGAATGCCTATGTGACACAAAACACATCAGAGGTTAGCTTTGAGAGAAAGGACTAATGCAGCAGAGCTGACAAGAGCTGGATTCAGGTACTCTCTCAGAGACAATTCTATGCAGTCAGGATGTTGCAGGAAGGACAGACCATAACAACATTACTTTAAATGCCATGAAACTTGGGTGTTTTTGACTCTGTGTTGCATTTTCAAACTCATCATTTTGCAAAAATCTATAAACACCATTTTTTTTTTCCATTTTCCATAAATGGTCAAATACAAAACAGGTTCACATATCATCATCTGCCTCTAAAATCTGCAGTTTTAGGCTCATGTCTATCACTAGCTTTATTTGTGTGTTAATTTGGAGCTGATCGAGGAAGAAAAGATGGAGGTGAGAAAAAGAATTTGATTTCGTTGAGCTCATGGAGAGTTCTGAAAATTTAATTCAGCACTAAATATAATTTTCGCCATATAGCTGTATTTCCAGGGCTTTAAAAAAATACCATTCATCCAGAATTCCTGTTATATCAGGTAATATCCTGTTTGGTAATATTTTGGTACTTTAATTCTTTTTTCATTTTGGTGTCTTTAATGCCCAAGAATAGCTAACCAAAGACTACATTTTATTGTTTAAATACCACAAAAAATTTTGACGCTTTGTGGTAAGGTCTAAAGAATAGGAAGAAAAATTCCTCAGCTATCCATCAACCTCTTATTTTCCTGATTGGTTTCCACAATCCCATCAAAATATTAAAAATCTTTTAGCTCATTTACCCATAAATGAGTAGGAAACCATTGAGAAAACAAAAAGGAGCATATTCCACTGTCTTTTTTTCCCATGCATGCGTTAAATGAATCAGAAAATTCTTCAATGAAATAAGCTTTTGGCCCCACTCTTGAATCCTCTAAAGGTGATCTCAGCTTTCCAGGTTTTTTTGAGAAAATACTTCTATTATGCCAAAAAGGTTGTTACTTTGTTCCAAAAACTGCTAAGTATTTCACTGATATTTATAGCTTCATTTTATAGGCTGTTCAGCTCTTTGCCTTGAATGTGAGATGCAAATGTATACCAGTTCCTAAGAGGAGTTCTGCTTGAGTCTGGGATGTATAAATGTTAATTCACCTAAAAGGTTAAATAATAGCTTTGATAATTAATTATAAACCAAAAGCTAACAGCCTTGCTGTGCCACATGTATACCTAATGCTCAGTTTATTTTTCTACAGTGTCACACAAAATTGTCTCCACAAGTCACATTGTAGAAAGACTGATGGCTTTTACACTCACTGGAACAAAGTGGGCAGAAGAGCAGTTTTGACTAATAATTTTTTAACCTCATGTTCAGCTTCATGCTGGTGCGATATAAGAGGTTTAGTGTGGAGTTGCTTCTCTCAAAATTATGACACTATCTTAACAGCAGCACTGCTACCCTGCTGCCCAGAATTCAGCAAAGGCATTCATGATAGTAATAGTATGAAAAGGATTAGTCTCTTTGGTTTTGCCTACAAGTAATATGGAGCTCTGATGCAGATCTTCCTCTTTCACTCTGGAAGATTCAGCTGTTCTTCTTCTAAGGGACAAGACAAAATCTCTTTCTGGTTGATTTACTGATCATCTGATCTTCCCTGCTGTCCACTATTGCCTTCTTACATTTTCTTTATGCTTCTCTTAACTGACATTTTCTCTGTGTTCGGTGTAAAAACCTTATTTTTTAAAAATTAAAGCTTATCCACAGCTATTCCTTCCTCTAATCATACATGGATACACTGGCAGCTGGTGGACGCTGCCTATGAATTGGAGGCTTCCAAGCATTTTCAAATGCTGAAGCAGTGAAATGGATAAGTCTTCAAAATCAATAAGCTTTCCAGAATTCCTATTGTGTTGCCTTTTGCCTTAGTGATAAATAGGATCCTCCTTCCATAAGACCCCTCTGCCTTGTCACAGTCATTAGCTGTCATTGTCTAGTCTTACCCAACAGCTCTTCATTCACGTTTGTTGTTCCACCCTTCTGCTAGTCCTGATGTGGTTGTGAGCCTGCTGACAAAGTCTGCCAACCAACATTGAAGAAGCTAGATTCATTCTTCTAACTCCCACTCCCCTTGGTTTTTATCTGGATCAGTTTTCTTTAGAACTGAATTCTAAACCATCACAGGATATTTAGTCTGCTTTAGAACCCAGCTCTTAATAGAGAAATAGAAACATGGAATCTAATTTTTTGAGAACCTCTGTTTGCTGCAAGTGAAACAGTGTTAGCCAAGCTTGTGATTGAACATGATACAGGTTTTGATCCTGCAAAGGATAGCTCTTTAGCTCTGGAAGTTTTCTGGCTTGCCTAATGTATATATGAGTAAATCCTTCAATCTGTCTGTTAGACTTGAGGAGATCAGTGGTAAGTTTAAAATGAAGCATGGCTTGGACTGCACTGCACATAATATGCTGAGAATAATCAGGGTAAGTACTGTTTTAAAAGCACATGCCGGATGCAAGTGAGAAAAAACACTGATGTCTTGCAAAAGTACATAAATCTCACAAACTATCTATGAAAGCTGGACTACACATCAGGTTTTTGCAGAGCTCACACCCTGTGTTTTCCCCAGTGTATCTCTGTTGACCCACGTTACACAGCCAGCTTTAACAGCCATCTGTTCCTCAACAAATAACTTTTGTCCAGAGACACACAAGTAACATGGATCCTGCAATCACAGAGGTTGAACTATTACCTGCTAGGGTGACAGCAATGGAGACAGAGTCAGATCCCAGGGCACTGGATGCATTGCAAGCATAGAACCCCACATCAGCTTCCACAGGTGCTAGAATCTGCAAGGAGTCATCAGGCTGAAGGAGCAACCTGGCATGAAGCAGGAAGAAAGATGTAATAGTATCTTAGTTTGTATGAATGTGAACACATTTACTGGGAATTTTCAGGTTTAGGTAATTTTTTTTTATAGATCAGGCCTTTGGATTATATTTAAAAATTTATTAAGAAATTTAAATTTGTACATTGCGACCGTAAATTGTGATTACTTAAATTAAATTTTAGTCTCGTTTCTGATTCTTCCACTGCTGCTATGTGTATTAGAGAAAGATTGTCAAGTAATTGGGACATCTGTCGAGTGAAACCTCCTCCTTGTCTGCTGTGTCACTCCTGCATAATGTTGAATGATTTCCCTAGTCTTGCTATCTTCCAGTTCTGCAACATACGAGTAGCTTTAATAGTAAAGAAAAAGCCAAATTATTGCAAGGGAAAAATAATGAAACCCGCTGAAGCTATGCAGAGAGAAGTGAAGTGAACCACAGGCTCGGTGTTAAAGCCTGAAATACATTCAAATTATTTCACTGATGGACAGCTTGTTTAAACTCAGCAGCCTTGTTGCTCTCCTAATAGTCAATGAAGATAGAGAGTTACACTCAGCTTCTCCTTGGCTGAACCAATGTTTCTTGCCTTTGGCAGTAAGAGGAGCCTATCATAAGCCTATGGTTAAATGGAATTAATATGGCCTTAGTGTTATTACGAACTGCTTCTTTTCACAGTCTAGTTTTGCAGTGGTATAACTCATCAGGTCCTGACATATGCCTGTTTCAGCAAGAATTCAGTCCATGGGCTCCTGTCAATGTTTAGGTACCCTTATTTTCAGCACAGTTTATTTCATGATTTTTCTTAGTTTCCTTTTTAACTGAAACTGTTGATAAAATCTAATCATGCTGTTCTCATCAGTAACTTTCAGCATCTGTTGCTTGTAAACTCTTAGTTGAAGCTGTAACTGACAGTGGCAAGGGTGAAAGTGGGGGACAGACATGCCTGTAAAACACATGCAAGTCTGCTCACAGATCCTGGAATTGATGAGTTTCTTCACACTCCCATAACCACAATGAAAACTGTTGTCTCATGGACCAAAAAGCCACAGATACTTGATTTTGCACAACACTGTGGGTGGTAGATCTCTAAAACAAACCAGATTAGGGCCACCCAGCAAAACCTTTTATAGGAAAAAGCCCTAGAGTTAACAATTTTTTTACCTTTCTGTGAGTAATAATAAAATAGTAATTTTTACTAAAAGAAAAGGACTGCCTGTTGTTAAACAAGCTTTCTAAATTCTTAGAAAAATGCACATATGCAAAACAAACATTAATAGTTTTAAATTTCATCTATGCACAGCCAAAAAACCACCAATGACTGAAATAATTCCCACTTCTACTGTCAAGGGTGTTTTTCTTACCCCTTAGTCATAAGTAGGGCTGACTAGATAGTCAGTGCTAACAATGACAGTAATTAACAGATGTTTACTTACAGAACTCGAGTTAGAATGCATCAGTATCTCACACGTGAATTTTTAGGTTTAACACTGACTGCTTCAATCGCTACATGGTATTCATTACATCTTCAGAAGTTGTCTCAAGTTATAACAGCCTGTAATATTTAAAAGTTCTGTGTGTTCTGTCTGCATGTGTGCAAATA
Organism: Climacteris rufus; assembly: GCA_013398175.1. Taxonomy (NCBI): domain Eukaryota; kingdom Metazoa; phylum Chordata; class Aves; order Passeriformes; family Climacteridae; genus Climacteris; species Climacteris rufus. The sequence continues at coordinate 14,204 of VZRZ01000147.1, read as the reverse complement.
TAATACATAGGCAGATCTTACAGTCTACATCAAACTAATTCCTAAAAGCCCCCTAAAAGCATTTAAAGAAATGTTTTTGTCACCTTCAGGTTGAGGAAAGAGCTTGCCTAAAATGACACCTTATAAAACACAAGGATGCATAAATTGTTTGTTGTTAATCACCTCGGCTGACATAAATCTCTCTGTCAGATTAAGTGACTTCAAGATCCAGCACAAATATTTTTAGAAATAGAAGTATTTCAGGCAGATATTTGCCTTTATAAAAAAATAAACTCCAACACAGCTCCATCTTCCAAACTTTTCGACCCTTAAGTCTTAATGTCCTTCTCCAGAAACAAACATAATGTCCTCTTCTTTTCAATAACTTTTTCTGTTATTTGTGCATCACAATTTGGCACAGCTGCTTTTCTTGAAAGCAGATCTTTCATTATTCCTCTTCGTATAGAATTATTTTGTATTTTTGCTAGGTATTGAGTTGCTTGGCAGGGGTGGAAAAAAAATACCAGCTGTAGCAATTCTTTCTCTTACCAGCATGTCTTCAGAGTCTCATTTATGGACTTAAAATAATACAGCTTAATGTTTAATCAGTCTCATCTTGGTTCCTCCACACTGCATTGCCTCCAAGACAAAATCTTATTTTGCAGGACATATATCAATGACTAATTAAAATGGCACCTGGCAAACACCTAACTCTGTATCATTTACTGTTCATGTTCTGCTACACAACCATTTATAAAATATATTTCTGTTTTAGAAAAGTTGAATTGTCAGTGGATCCCCAGTGATAGAAACTGCAGCATACTTGGAAGGCATACTAAATGCACACATTCCTCAAAGGTTTTTCATTTTCAAAACTGATTCCTAAGGAACTTAATCTGAATTTTCTTTGAAATAAAACATTTTCCAACATATACAGAAGTCTACAGACTTTGGTATAGATATTAGCAGGCTCTGAAATGGCACTGGTGATACCTTGACACTTTAACCTTAGGAAAGAGTATGGACACTTAATATGCACTCAGGCTCAATATGCAGACACAAGTCGGTGATCTTTCACTGGAACCACAGATATTTTCAACTGCTTTTTGTGTCATATGTTTTCCTTCTCTTGAATATCTGAAACCTAGCAAATTTTTTGGGCTTATGTTGTATCTTTTTGTGACCGTACCTAGAATAAAGCTAAAGAAGTTAATTTTTGCAAGGATAGCTATGAGTAGGAGTCATATATTTAGCTGGAGAAAACTACTCTTGGAAAGGGGCAATAGGAATAGAGCCATACATCAATCATCATTACTGGACATTGCTGGTTCAGACAAAATCCCTGGCCACAATGTATAAAAGGGAATGCCTTTATCTCAGTGTTTTGTATATACAGGTAGCTATCATCCAACCTAAAACCAGCTGCCTACATTCTAAAAATCACAATACAAACCAAGTACTTCTGAAATCTCAGTATATTTAGTAGGGCATGACCTGAGGAACTTCAGGACTACTCTCTGGCCTTCCTCAACAGAAGTGTCTCTCTTTGATACTGGCACAGGAAAGCCCATGTGTATTTATTTTCTTGTTCCCTTTAAGAGAGAGGTGGGCTGGAAAACTGGTTTCTCTTCTCCATTCAGCAGCTGGCAAAGTATGAAGAAGACAAACTGTAGAGCTGAAGGACAGCTCAAGCACACCAGACACCACTGCATGTAGATGGCCTTGCAGTTTACAGCAGTATATTGTAAGACTGCTTATACTGCAGCTTTCATTGACACAGCTGACTGACAGGCAGCAAGAGTATTCTGAGGCAAAACCAGAACACTGCTGTTAAAGAATTCTGCTAAAAAATCCATAACTCAATTTTTTTACACACCATGATTTCCATTAACTCCAAAGTTAAAATCCAAAGGTGTTGAATTATATCTGAAACTCAGAGCATGGTCATTTCTTCCCCATACACCACCATGGAGGAACTATAAATGATGAGTACAGAAGGAAGTTCATAAAGTGGAAACAACATTTAAAGAAGACTTGTCAATGAATAATGCTACTAACTGAAGAAGAAATGATACTTTCCTAAGTCTTTCTTAGAAGAAATTTTGAGCACACATACAACTGACTGGTAATCCAGAAAAAGAATGCAGCATCTAAGGCTATTTCAGACAAACTGAATGGAAATAAAAATGATTGAAAAGGATTTGTAAAATTAAATCTATTAAAAAATAGAAAAAATTCGGAACTTCTGAATTTCAGAAATCATGTAAGACTGTTTTACTTCAGCTAAATTAACCTACCTGTTGCAACACCATGACAGCTTATATGGTGTGAAATAAACTTGTCATTTTCTCATGTGTGTAGTGCCTAGTGCTCCTGACATGTGGATTTTGTATAATGTCCCTTCACTTTCATGGATAATACAGAAGTTATGGTCATTTCAAGTAGAGAAAAAAAAAATCCCTTCATAGTTCAATTCTAATGGGATATAACCACCGGATGAAAATCTATATATAAAACTATTTTTGGGGTGTGGCATAAAGATGTTTTCACAGGAATATGTCCAAATGAAGAGATTCTATATGTCCAAGGCTTGATTATGACTGCATGTGATTTCCACCAGAGATACATTCTTGTTCTTAGTGACCTCTGCCCCTCCTAAAGTCATAATTTTTTTGGGTCCTAAGTTTAATATACTTACTGTTCTTCGATAGAGAGGCAAGAATAAGAAAATTCAGGTCATTAATGAAAGCAATTGTTTTTGAGTGATTCGGTAGTCAAAGTAAAGAAGGAGCTAATAAACTAATTTAATAGCTGTACAGCAGGAGCAATTTTACCTAAATCAAGACTTTACCAGGTGAACCAAAGGCACCATACTGGAAATTAATTTTTGTCTTGACTGTATCTTTTCTCATTTCCCAGGCTGACCTTATGACCAAATGCAGATGTCTTAGCTGAGATCAGTATCTCATGCAGAAAGAGCTGCTAGCAGATCCCTGGACAACTTTGTTGTACTATATTGGTCAATACTGAGGCCTGCTACACTCTTTGCCTGTTCTTATGTACTGTTTTCTCACTGAACAGAACCAAAACATAAAATCCCAAGCTTACATGTAAGAAAAATAAAATTATCAACACGATTAAGCATATAACTAGTATTGAACATACTATCTTTCTGTGTGCCCTTCCACACAAACGAATTATATGGAGTGATAGGAAAGTTTTTTCCTGAAGGAAAAACAGCACAACTTTTGCAGTGTACTGATAAAGCATTTTGTTACTCAACTTCTCAGGGCACACCTGGGACCAGCACTCTGGATTTTAAACAGAAGAGGATTCACCAATTCACATCAGAAGACTAATGCTGAAAGATCAGTCTGTTGAGATGACAGCACAGTTGCAAATAACCATGAGCCACAACTTACAGCCTTCCTAAGAACACATGCAGTAAATGCTGAATGCAATGCCCTTTGAGGTTTATCTGGGAGCAGTTTTATGCATGGATACATATGTGGAAGTGGAAGCCTCACTTCCTCCATCTTGTCTTAGCACAACCATGTCTGCTAGACTCTGCTGGAGCACTGTGAGAAATGCAATTTGTGTCTCCAACAGAGGATAACAGTAATAACCAACGACCAGTTTTCATATCTCAATACCAATCTTCACAGAAAGAATCTCCACCTTCAGATGCGAAACTAAACTAAGGCTCCCAGTCTCCAGATGTGGAGTGCTGTGTCGACTGCATTAGGCACTTACCTGCTTTACAATCCCTTCTTTTTTACTTACTCAAACAGAAGCAAAGTTCTTGTTTGCCACACCAGTCTGACCCACCATCCAGACATTGCTGAAGAGTTACAGAGCTCTGTTTACCCTATTTACCACTTCATATACATTTGCCCTTCTTTCTCCTATGAAATCAGACTACAGCAAAATATGCTTTTGCCCACGGGACTGACAGGCAGTAGAATATGGAAACTGGAGAGTCAAAATATCAACTATTTTCTTAAAAGTTAAATAGTGTTTTACCTATCATTGTATTTCACTTCCTCTCCATTCTTAGCCCAGCTGATGGTGGGCTTTGGGTTTCCCACTGCTTCACAGTGAAGCAGCACACTCAATGTACCACTTGCTAGGACCACTGTCTGTCCCAGGTGGGTGACAACCTCTGAAGCAGAAAGTTGTTGTGCTGCTGAAATCTTTCGGAGGATGGCAGGCTTTTGATGAGGTCTGTGCAAACTATTTGCCAGGTCTACCGAAGTGGGAAGAAATGTTTCAGCAGATGACATCCTCAGGGAGCTGGTAAATCCAGAAACATGTCTGTGGAAAGGGTACTCCACTGAGGCTGAATCAACTTTTCGCCTTGATGCTTTGAGAACAAATTCCTGGTGCTCCGTGTGGCTCTTGAAAACCTCGTGAGCCAGCTGCACAACAAGCTGCTCAGTGTAGATATCTTTAAGTTCCTCAGGCTGTTGAGACAAATTCCTTATGATATCATCCAAGCGTTTCTGCTCTGTGACCAAAGTAAACGGCAGACTATGCTCCCAGCTTTGGTCCTCTTCTGAGGATGCATTTCTTTCCACGGACTCCTGTGCTTCCCAGGACTCCAGATTTTCCCCTGGCCAGCCCCTGAGCTGTAGCAGCCTTGAGACAATATTGTCATACCATCTGCTGGGGTTAGCAAGGTGTCCCCGTTTTTCAGCCTTGCTACCATTGAAGAAAATCCCATTGAGATGTTTATCCTCTGCTCGCAAGGCTTCATTTAAGCTGGCCTTTCTCATGGCCTCTTCCTCCCTAATACTGGCTGGCTGTCCAGCAATGATCTTCTTGTTGCTTCCAATCAATTTAATTACAAAATGCTCCTGGGCTGGCCCTGCTGTGCAGGTGTAAGTCCCAGTGTCTGAAGGTTTCAAGTGTTGGATTTTCATGTACCCGTAGGGTGCAACAGTGATGTGAGCTGAGCTGATGAGCCTCTTGTCATCCTTCTCCCAAGTGATCATTGATTTCCGGAACCTCCTTGCAGGGCATCGGAGGATAACAGAAGTTTTGGGCAGCAGGTAGGCATACCCACCCACAATGAAATGTAGTTTCTTCTGCTTCCTTGTTTGGATGTAAACTTGCTTTACAGCCATAATATGGGGGCTTTGCTTATGACCCGGTCTGTTGTGCCCTGAAATATCATTATATTATTAGTATGTGTAAGTATTGTGCCCTGAAATATCATTATATTATTAGTATGCGTAACCATTAAAAAACCAAGAAGTTTACATTGTTGGGGGCAGCATCTGACCCATTAGACAGTAATGGGACAAAGTGCCCACGAATTGCTGGACACTACATTAGAACAATCAAATTAAGAGTAATAATAACACACACTTTAGAAATGCAAAAGTAGCCCAGAGTACATACAGAAATCAAAGAGCCAGGGACAAAAACTTTATGGGAGAGAGAAAACTTGAGTGAAAACATAGTTCTTGTTGTTAAAGTACTTAAACAAAAGTGTTGCTAAGAAACGCACTGAACAGACAAGTGTTTACCATCCAAGACTTCAAAGGCAACGTAATCCTGCAGCTCACAACAGTAAGGAAGAATGAAAGTCTTGCTGCCTCAAGGAGTAATGCTGAAGAGGACAAAACTCTCTGCGCTAGGCTTAAACATATGGTAAATACTATTAAAGTGCACTAGTTCAGAGTGTCCTTTCAGTTTCCAGAACTTAATGTCAGACATCTTTCTTATGAAGCACTAAATAAAGCTGCATAGGCACATTATTAGTAAATACCATGCAGCATTTTGTCCCAGCTTTGGTTCTAAATGTCAGATCTTTTCTCCCTACACACCGAACATTCAGCAATTTCAGAGTCAAGCTGTAGCTAGGCTGACTTTCACATATCCAACTAACTAACTGCAAACTGAGGAAAAGTATACAGGGCACTTGTGAAGGACAACAACAAATGCATGAAATACCAACATAAAATACATCTAACTTGGGTGGCATGGTTCATAGAGGTCATGAAGGATGCTGAGAGACATAATGAAATAATAAGTTTTTAAATCATCATCACCAAAACCCCTTACCAACCATTTTCCTTGCAGTTGTTCTAACAGAGAGTTTATTTGCACCTGCCCTCAGGCTGCTGTGCTGTATCTCAGAGCCTCTAAATTCCAGCTGTGAAACGTAGATCTAGATTTTGGTCAGAATTTTGAGCCAGTTCTTCCAGAAACTAGTAGTTCCTTCCAGCACATTGGTTCACATCCAGCTCCATTAGTAAAATCTGTAGCTTCTCCCCATTGGCTTGACTTGTTCAAAGACAGAAAAACCCCCTCCAAAAGACTGAGTAACACTAGTGCAAAAGAAGGCTATGGAGCAGGAAATAGCATGGATTTATTAGTGAAGGACTTTCAAGCCCCTTTTCCCCAGAAAATGCAAACACCTTTTCAACTTACTTGCACAAGGGCCTAGTGCACAGGGTCTGATCAAGGATGAGAATGGCAAAGGGAGGCAGAGTGAGGAATTGATGACAACAAAGCCCCCAGTTTTCAGCAGCTTTCTGCAAATAGCATTTCGACTCTGTATGCCTTCTCCACAGCTCACTGAACACTAAGAATAGGATGAGAAATATTAGGAAAAATTAAAAAGGTGCTCTGGTCACACTTCTCCTCACCTTCCAAATCCACATTGCATACACATACCATGGGATAGAATAGTTACAGTTTTCAAAACGTTGCAGAGGAATAAAGCAGAGCAGCATCTCACCATGCAGTTGCAAACAGTGCAGGCACAGCAGAGAGATGAAATATCTGTTATTTTCTGTCCTGTAAGGCTTAGATTCTTTCCATGCTCCTGTTAGCCTCTTTTTTTTTTTTTTTTTTTTTTTTTGTCAGATGGTGTCCCTTGTTTCAATGGTATTGTGCTACAGTTCAAAGGCAGTCTTTGCACTTTGTTTCTATGTGTCTGCTGTCTGGAAATACTCCTGCTCATATCCAAGAGCAGAGCTCATTGAGTTGCAGATTGCAGTTGCATTCTGGTCTGATAAAATCTGGCCTAAGCTTAATCTTTGAGTTTTGCTGTTGCAAATCTATTAAAAATAATAAAGCTATGAGTATTTTAGTTACCAATTAATTACCTCAGCCTAGTAGTTACAGCACATGGCTTACACAGAAGAGTATAAAGCCTCTAATACCAGACTGGGGTGTTTGATTCACACAGGGACATTGATGGATTTCGTCATGCCTATTCTATTTCATATTTATATATACAGCATCGCAGAAAATGAAATGCAATGTCTTTTCACTGGGACCCAGGCAGCAGTCTGTAAAAAGAGCTGGAAAATGAGTAGAGCACTGTAATTACCATCTTCACTGCCAGAATGGCTATGTGTCTCCTGGCAGAAGACTTTATGAAAACGTCCACCAATCTGAATAAAATGTCCAGACAGATAATGATAAGAAGGCTGCAAATGGGACACCTCTGTGAGATGATTGGCATTTCTTCTACAATTTCCACAAGACAATTACACTACCTTCTGTGAGGGAGAACTGGAAGAGTGGTGGCAGAGACTGCAAGATGTGGAATGATTTTTATGCTTACTGGCTTGAACCTTTGCCTTTGCTTTGACCTTATAAAATAAAATTATATTTTTATAATATCTCATTTCTCTTCCCCTTCCCCTCCACACCCGTTCCTTCCCCTTCTCTTCTTTTCTCCTCTTTTTATCATAGGAAAGGGCTGGAGTGGCCCAAGATGAAAAAATACGGTAGGGTCCTAAATACTACTCTTCATTGATGCCTTGGACGAACATAAGCATAGGCACGGACAGAGACAGGGATTTACTGCTTTGAGCATGACCTGTGTTTATGCCAGAAGGGTCTTAATGGTTTGGCCAGATGGCTAAGGCACATCTGTGGATATGATCACCAAAGAGGAACATGAAGATAGAGACAACATCCCTAAACAGAATGATAAGTACAGATTCCAGGACAAAACTGGGCATAACATGCTTTGTGGAGTCTGAACTCATTTGGCTCCTCTATCCTAATTTGATTAGGAACTTCATCTCTAAGAACTATATAATTCTCACACATATGAATAACATACCTGTGTCCAGTCAGAGAGAAGCCACTCATTGGGACAATCCTCATTTTTGCAGGCTTGTTGTGTAACTGTCCTTGGCATGGAACAGAAGGTTTCTGGAAGCTCTAACAAGCTTCCATCTGCCAGGCGCTGCTTACAAAGGGTGTCTCGCTTCTGGACACCACCGCCACAGGTCTGTGAGCACTGTGAGGAGAGAGAGTTGGCCACCTTACCTCACACCTGTACCATCCAACTTGCAGCAAAAGTTACTTGTGAATCTGGGTAGAAATCAACATTTGGTTGTGGCAAAATAGGAAATACTAGACAAAAATTTCAGAGACATCTCAGTAGACTAATTTTAAAAATGTCAAAAATATTTTGGAAAGTAGAAGCAATTTTGCTAACATTTAGAAAAACTGCTTCATTATTTCTGAAATGTTCTGTTTTAAGGTATTGGTACAAAAGACATGGAAATGATGAGTCATCATTGCAGTATGCAGGTGGAAAATTTGTCCTTTGCACCTGGAAAATGAGACACTTGCACGTGATGTGGAGAATCTAAATACTAATATCTCTGTCTGAGCTTTGACTGTGCTACTAACAGTATCAGAGAGAGTGGAAAAGTCTTGTCCAGCAGTAGATGAGTAAATTGAGATGATTAATATGCAGAGAACATACCTGCCTTCTGTCTGTAACATAAATATCAGTCTCTGTATCAATTTTTCTACTCAAGCAGGGCAGAAAATTTTGAATAATCAAATTTAGTAGCTTTCCTAAAGATTTTTTGTAAACTTGGTTGCTCAGCCCTTTTTCCTGAGGCTGGTCCCTTTTCCCAAGGCTGGTCACAGGTTCCCAGTTCTGCTCAGTCCAGCCAGCTTAACTACTTTTCGCCTTTCTTCTAGCAAAGTAAAAGGGGAGTTTGCATTATACTGACATGACCAGGAGTTGCTTATAGCTTGTGACTTGGCAATTATTCAAAAGGAGACATTAATTTGAAGAAGTATTAAAATGTATATTATAAGCAGTTAAAAAAGGAATGTTTCAGAAAATCTTGTATTCGTGACAGCCCTTCTCTCTTAGATAGAGAGCTGCATGAATTTAAATGCTAGCCTGAATATTTAGGACATATATATTCCTTAAAAGACAGAAAGGAAGTGCAGAAATACATTTTTATATTCAATTTGGTTTGTTTTTAATGTGTAAAATTAGCTTTTGTCCTACTTATTTAGAATGTTACAAAGCTTAAAGTCTTCCAAAATATTAAGCAAGAAAAACATTAATTTACAGCAGAAGAAAATGTTTATCAGCCTCTCAGTTGAGGACAATTCATTCCTGAGGAGGAAGAAAAACATGATTAAAAATATTATTCCAAGATTGCCTTAGGACTGTTATCATACACAAGATACAAAATGGGTTAGACACAATGAATACCACAAAAGCATGTTCCTACTGTCAACCAATCAAATCTGAGGAAGTCTCTCTGCCCTTCCAACAGACTTCCCTTATGGACTAGCAGACATAAGACAAAACAGATATTTTCTTGCTTCTTGGATTCCATTTCTTACATAGCATTGTCCCTGCACAGGGCACACAGTCACACCATGTGCCTGAGAGCATTGTGCAAATGCTTCTTGAATTCAGACAGGCTGGTTCTGTGACCTCTTCCCTGGGGAGCTGTTCCAGTGCCCAACCACTCTCTGGGTGAAAAACTTTTTTGTAATATCCAAGCTAAACCTCCCCTGACACAACTTTGGGCCATTCCATCAGGTCCTCTCGCTCTAAAGAAGAGATCAGTGCCTGCTCCTGTGCTTACCCTCACAAGGAAGTTGTAGACTGCAATGAGGTCTCCCTGCAGTCTCCTCTTCTCCAAGTTGAACAGACCAAGTGACTTCAGCCACTCCTCATACAGCTTCCCCTCCAGACCTACCACCATCCTAATTGTCCTCNCGCCCAGGCCCCTTTCCACAGTCTGCCCTCTACTCAAGTTGTACAACAGTACAAGTTATTTCCTTACTGTCAAAAATAAATTCTCTGCTGTGATTCTACAGTAAGATAAAACACCTGCAAAAGGAGCAAACGTTTTTTTTCTCAGAAGGTCCCTCACGTGTTTTCTAAGGCCTGACACTTGAAGATTTAGATGACACTTATAATGGTGTGGATTAAAAATAGCTAGGAAAATAGAAGAAAATATTACCTGTTTTCCTATACTGACTTTGTTTTCAAGTCATTGTTCTAATTATCTTTGGAACAAAGATAGCCCTCAAGAGCTAATAAAGAATGTTGGGACTGAGACTATAACACTTATTCAGTAATAAAAAAAAGGTGGATGAAGATTTACTAATGGATGTCTTCCATGTCAGGTATGCAGAACAGATATTTATAGGGCCTTTTAAAAATGAAAGCTTATATACATTTTGCTTCAGAAGCACAGTACTGAAAAAGACATAAATATCCTAACGCATTTAGTTAAGAAACAGAACTATTTAAAAATGAGTAGTCTGGAATCTGTAAAGAGATGTTTTAAAAACTGTTTGTGATGTTACAACTCTGATAACTATTGTGTGTTTAACTGCCAGGAACATCAGGGCTTTGAATGGCATTTAATTCAGACACTCCTTCCTTACAAACATAAAAGGGCTTAGAAAAGAACACAGTGGTCATTACAGCTTAAATTTTATTTTATTTTATTTTATTTTATTTTAATTTTATTTTATTTTACTTTACGTTACATTACGTTATGTTACGTTAGGTTACGTTATATTATACATTATTATTTGTTTGCATTAAGCCAGTGTAAGGGAGTGCTCTGAAAAGCACCACAAACTCCACAGATGAGACCAAAGAAATGTATTGAAACCAGGCTGTGTGGAGAACAGATTTTTACCCTTTCATGTTGGTGAAGCTTTAAAGGACTTTCCTAGGGTGAGGAAGGCACCTTCCTGCAGGACCCTTCATCTCCCTGTATGGGAGCCTGGGGAGAGGGGAGGTGTTGTGGATCCCTTAATGCAAGGAAAGAAATCCTCCTGCAGCTTTTCTTCTGGTGGAGGGATCCACAGCAGCTCTGCTGCATAACTGGAGGTCACCTCCAGAAGTTGTTTCAGCCACTCACATCCTGTCCAAATGTTTTTCTGCTTTCCACATCTAAGAAGCCAACAGCTGTAACAAACCCTAAGTGTAATGCACAGGTCTCATGGTGTAGGTTTTCACATAGAGATCATCCCTGGGAAACCTGTGTCAGAGTGAGCTGCAATGCCTGGCTTTCCTACAGAGTGGAAATACTGTAAAGATGATGGTGGTGCAAAGAAGGAACACAGATGTCCTTATAAAATGAGAGAATGGAAATTGATTTTGATGGATTAGAGTTTTTTTCCAGCACAGTAGTCATCTAAACAGAGGCAGAACACAGTAGGTAGAGAAGCACATTTTTTATACTATTTTTCTCTGGTGAAAGGTAAGCACAGGAAATATTCAGTGCCCAGCAGCTATGTTCACAGCTGGTCAATCTGAAAAGTCTGTGGAAATAAGGCAGAAGAGCTACAACATGACCACTGTTGAACTGCAGCAACGAATTAAAGCACAGGTTATCTCTCAGCCCAGAGAAGACAGCAGCTACCATAAGTGTGAATTGAGCAGTTTGTAGTAATTTCTGATTAATATAGTTGTTAAAACTTTTATACGTAATCAAGATTTCCCCTCACTAAGGTCTGCTAAACCTTTCAAAAAGAAAGCACTTGAGAGCCCTTGAACAGTCAAAAGAATTGCTTGAGACAGGTGAAAGTATGCATGTTTACATTGTTGAGGAATATGTTCCAATCTTGAATATATCTGTTTGGTGATAGCTCTAGCAGAAGGAATTTTGATACCACTCTAGAGTGGCCTATAGCTACTGGTCACTGTTAGCAGAAAATAAGTTTTTTCACATACTATAATATATATCTCTTCTGATTTTTCTAATAAACTTACAGAAAATTGCTTTCTGTATGGACTGTGGCCAATGATAGGATTTTTACAAGCAGAGACATTCCCTCTAGCATATCCAGATTTTTAAATCCTTGACTTGATTATGTTATTACATTAAGTCCTAGTAGAATACTATTTGCTATTTGTAAATATAACATTTATTATGACTATAGTCCAGAAATTTTCAAAACTAAAGCTAGGTACACATGTGTGTGTGAATAGCAGTAGACAAATTAAAGCATGAAATAACACTAAATTGCTTTAAACACAGGACTAAAGCTAGTTACCTAGCTTTGACAGAACAACACACTGACATAATTTTTTTTTATTGGGTTGGTTGCCAAAACCCAAAGCTCTCCAAGCTTCCTGGATTTATCAACTTCATTAGGTGAGCATAAAAACATCTCCCTGGCTTTTAAGTAAAGACCAGATTTTATAGACAGACACTGAGTAGGCATATGTGAGCACTGTGTAAAGCGCTCATAGTTTTTGCATAGGATAGAATGAAGACTTATGTTGCCCTGATTTTTGCAGTTCTGGATGTTGTTATTCCTTTGTAGCTAGTTTCTCACACTTTTCTCTGTAAACATGGCCATGTTATTGTAACTGTATCTTATCATTTGCATTCCTTTCTCCTGGACACAGAACTTTGATGGACACTTCCTTTGACCACTGTGATTGAGGGAGGAAGAAATGATTTCCTCCAATGAATAGTGATTTCTAAATGTATATAAAAAATAAAGAAGGCGGGTCTTACCCCCTCTTCCTTCCTTCTCTCTCCTCCTGGTAACAGGTGCCTCTGTCTCTTCCTTTTGTGTTGTTGCTGCGACATTTGGTGGCCCAGTACGTTTTTTGTGGACCTGTGAAAGGTTCCCATGGCACATTTGGTGGCCCAGTACCTTTTCTGGGACCTGTGGCGTCCTGTGGCCCATTTGGTGGCCCTGGTGCGTTTCCTGGATTAGTGGCTCGTTCGACGGCACATGAGTTATCCATTAGTGCTGTTACAGGTGTTAGCTAGTTAGCTTTGAAGATGGTTATTAGCCCGGACCCTCCGGATGATA
>VZRZ01000146.1:40503-68791 GCA_013398175.1 Climacteris rufus | reverse complement strand
CATTAAAAGCTCTCTATTTCTGCTCCATTCCCACATGGCAATATCAGTTAATAGCCCCATAACTGTGAGAACTGAGCTCCACTGTGTTCCTTAGTCTTACTCCTCTGCAGCCTGATGTGTCTGAAGCTTCTCTGCTCTAAAAGTGATCTTGTTTTCATGAAACAGGCAGAACAACTTTATGCAAGCAAAAAGCACTTATGCTTAGCCCCTCAGGACATTCAATTAAATTTCTTCATTATTGAAATCATCTAACACGAACTTTTCCCAAATGTGAAGGATTCAGTCATCTTGAGTTTGGGTTCAAGAAGAAAACTCCTGAATTTTTGTCTTTGTCCTGAGGGCTCCTAAATTCCTATCAATGTCCTGCAAAGAATCCCGGATCTCACATCTCCCAGCTATGTAACACCTCTCCTTCTTTTTCACCCTATTTGTCGTTTGACTTTATACTAGACCACTGTATTCAAGCCCCCAGGGATCTTGGGAAAAATTTCCTTAGAACAGGAATAAAAATTATACAGAGTCTGCTGGGCTAAATCTCTTGTGCCTTGCCTTGCCACTCTTCTACCAATGTACTGGAGGACCATAAGGAAAGCGAGATTGACACAAGGAAGGAGATTAGAGGAGACACCTGCTTAAGGGATATAGTAGCAGGATGGACATGACCTTTTAAATGAGGAAGGGCTGCTCTGAGCTGCAGATGCAGTGATTCTTTGAGGAGGGGTCTTATTTCAGCAGCTGATGAGAAAAATCATGTGGAGACTGTCACTGCATTCTGCAGCTTCCAACTCCTGACAGCCTCCCTCTTACTGCCCATATAGTATTTTACTCTTCAGGTCTTATTTGGAAACTTTTTACCACAGTTCATTGGGAATATCTCCCATTGTGTTGGAACATGCTTTACTTTGAATAAAAACAGTTTCTTGGTGCTTTTGACATAAATTGAAAATTGTGTAAGAAAATATAACTCCTACCAGTGTAGATAGGTAGCATTTAGGTAGAACTGGTAGTGTTACTCTGCCCGTCTTTCAGCTTCAAAGAACGCTAAATAACATCAGGCTGTCAAAGTAATTTAGCATAGTAATTTAGCATAGCAAGAACTACATCCAACTAATTGAGATCACAAAAGGTTGATGAACTTTCTTGGGTCCTTTGTTTGATTTATCTATTTGTAACGTGATGGTCTTCATTCCTTTCTTGTAATAGTGCAGGGTAATCCACAGTTCCAAGTTTATCTTTCTTTACTTACAACCCTTTTACCTCAGGTGGGAGGATGCACTGATTACTACTTAAATATTTTAAACAGAAGGGCCACTTAAGCATTACCTTAGCTATAAATTCAAGTTCATTGTCTACAATGATGATGACTGTCTACAGTAATAATACAAACAATGTCAAGATGCACTAAGAGATTGCAGCATGAGAAGAGACAGAAAAGACTTAGATCATGATTAGCTTAGACAAAGAACTTGACAGAACAAACAAATCAATGCACGTTGTAGATAAGATATATTCTGGCATCAACCTTTCTCACTGCATTACATCCAGTGAAGCTGACAGACAAGGTTCTTAAATTTGTTTACAGGAAAAACTATTCTATACTCCATATGATTAAATCTCGTAAATTTCTTCTAAAATCTACCACAGAAGGAAAATATTAATGAGAGTAAAAGCTGTGTGCATAAATCATAAAAACACCTACAGTGACATTTGAAATATCACATAATATGCTTGCACAGACATACAAGACATTATAATTTTGTATTATTTGAGAGGGTAAAGCTTTGATTTATCCAGAAGAGACGTTGAAAATATGACAGCACAAAAAAAAAAAAAAAGGTCAGGCTTTTGCTCCATTGTTTACCATACTGAAATATAATTGCTATGTCTGTTCATCTCATGGGAGAAAAGCAGAGAGTTGTCCCACATCCAGAGCATTAGACATGACACATAACCTTAACTGGTCATTATTTAATTCTGTGCCATTACATAGCCATTGTGCCACTCAGTGGCCTTCCCTAACACAAAAGTTAGTTGTATTACAGTTACTTCCCACTCAATTAATCCTTTTTTTTTTACCTCTGTCTAAATTTATTTTATAGCTGCTTTATGTTGTTGAACAGGTATGTATATATTCAGGTTGATGTGCATAAGTTTATACTAATTGGGAAAGATTAAGACTTATTGTTGAAGCTACAATAATTATTCAAGAAAGGATTTTCTTGCTTACTTTGAACTTTTATTATCAGCCATTCTCTAAGATAGGTTCAAGACCTAGAAAAGCAGCATCACTGTTATGAACTTATTATGAATTCCATATGCTAGATACTTCAGCTCAGAAGCCAATAGGAAAAAGTTCTCACAGACTTCACACGGGAATATGGTCATGTCATTCAAATGTTGTGCCCAATCATTATTCATAAAGCACAAATTTAAACACTAGTATGAACCTTAAAGTTTAACTAAGCTTAATTTAGTTAAACTTTAACTAATTCTGTGAAAATATTAAAGGTAAATTTGTGAAAAGGGGTAATAAAAAGTCAGAAATTAATCTCTCTTTTTTTTGAGTCTTTCCAGAACACTCATCTTTCAGCGTTAATGAATTTTTCCATGTGACTCAAAGGCAAAATTTAAACACCACATGGTAGTAAATATCAGCTAAATACTTGCTAAACTGTTGTGTTCTGAGGATCACTGGATACTCTATGAGTAATCACAGGAACTATTTAGCACCACTTCTCACTTAATCAATCCTTCTTAGTTTCAATTTACGTTTATGTTTTTGCTGGCATTTACACTCACAACCCTTACAAAAGAAAGGAGGTAGGGCGGAAAATCAGTTGCTGACTTTTATTTCCTCAGGGGATGCAAACTCCTTTCGATTAGCACGTTATCTTTACTTAGTTTCCTTTCTTTAGGTTAGTGTCTTGCTTGGCTGTCTAGCACAACTTTAGTGATGTCTTGCTTACTGCTACTTTGAGCCTCAACAATAGCTCCCAGGTAGCTGGCAGGAGCAGGATGGGGTGACAGACTTCATGCTTTATGTCAACAGGATAAACAGCATGCTCATCTTGAGAGCTTTATCAGATTAACCCTGTTTCAATGAGATATATTAATATTGCTGCATAACCAGCTGTAACTAGAAAATATTAAGCTATATAATTTATTTCCATTTCCATCCAAATGTATTTTGATTGGTATATGGAGAAAAATCAGCTGTAAAAACAAATGGCAACGTGCTTGTTCCCGATATTATTCATCCTTACAAAAATGATAGAGTAATTAAAAATAAATAGATTAGTTAAAATAGTAATTAAGCCTCACATACAGGAAGTCTTACTCATACAGAGCTCATTTGGGGTTCATTGACAATGTCATGCACAGAAGACTTTCCAGAACTGTGCTCTAGCTGCAATTACCGTGCATATACATAAAGATGTCACATTAGTAAAGTCTATGGGATAGAGATTCAGCTGGTATAAATAGTGAGGTTAGCAGTGAATTAAATTCTACTGATTTACACCAGCAAAGACTCTGACCTGATGTATTTCAAAACCTTTATGAAAATAAAAACTTCCCCCAAAAACTTATGCTGTGATACAGTTTTTGTGTACTTTAAAGCTAGATTAATTTCACCAAGCTTGAACATTACTTATTAGCCACTGTCTAGCCTAAATGAATAAAGGTCTGTGAATGGAACATGACCTAATACAGTGTTAGTCATACAGGTGCACAGTATAAGGTAGCCTTTAGCTATAACCAACAGAGAGACAGATGCCATCTGTCTGTGTCTATATTAGGATGGAGTAAATCAGTTTTGAAACATGTGTATTGCCTTCCCTCCAGTGAATTTAGAGGCTTGCACTAAAAATCTAATTTTTGATGCCTCAAATTATATTACATGAATCTTGGTAACATGGAAAGCCATTAATACCATACAATATACATATGTTGTACTTTATATAGCACATGAATCTACATATACTTAATCACTGAGGCGTATGTACTGTTAAGTACATTGCTGAATCACAGAATCAATCACAGGATCATAAAATATGCTGAGTTGGAAGGGACCCTGAAGAACTGAGACCAACTCCTGGCCCTGTACAGCACCATCCCCAAGAGCCACCCCATGTGCCTGAGAGCATTGTCCAAATGCTTTCTGAACTGTGGCAGGCTCAGTGCCATGACCACTTCCCTGGGGAGTCCTTTCCAGTGCCCAGTCACCCTCTGGATGAAGAACCCTTTCCTAATAGTCAACTTAAACCTCCCCTGACACAACTCCAGGCCATTCCCTTGGGTCCTGTCACTGGCCACCAGAGAGAAGAGATCAGTATCTGCAGGATGACAGTCACTAGATTGCAAGGTAAATTGCAAATATCCAGGGAGAAACAATATTTATGCACAGGTTAGAGCCTGAATAAGGAATCTGCCATATTTCTATTATTTTTAATTCTTCTGCTCCTTGCATTCAGAGTACTAAGAAACCAATCTCCATGCATTAATGGTTTCAAATATGTACCCAGACCAGCACCCAAATACTGAGTTGTTCAAAATAATTATTTACACAATATTTCAGATTATCTCCAGCCTCTTCTGACCTCACTGTTACCTCTTCAGAGGTCTCTTCTGGAACAAAAATAAACACTTCCATGAATGGACAATGAAATTTATGTCCCGCAAATGTAGTTTTTTATTAAAAGAGACAAGAATCTCTTTCAACTAGCACAAAGCTTGAGAGTCCTTATTAGCATTAGATCAAATCTTGTTTTTCCTACCACCTTGTGCATACTGAGGATTAAGATAGCAGTACTGATTGAAAAGGCAGGAGCCCATGGAATGGTTTTATGTGCAATGAATCATATAGCCATTAAGTCTTCTCTGTAAGTCATACTTGTACTTCACAGGGACTACTTAACAACACTATAGGATTTTTTAAGAACTGACATAAAACTGACATAAAGGCTTGGAATTTATAATATAGCATTGATCAGTTGATACTATGCAATCGTTAAAGAAGGATTTTGGTCTCCTTGAGACATCTCTTGCACATGGTTTTTCCTGAAGGAAAAAGAAAAAGGACAGCCTTTAAATACAGCAAAGTTGTTTTTTCAGACTCCATTGCAGCTTGAGTACCGTGTAGGTGATAAAATTCCCTGGTCAAGTATTTTTCACCTATTTTTAGCAATTGTACAAAAATTGCTCTTTAAGTGTTCTTTTTTTTTTTTTTTCAAGTATAAATGAGTCAAAGGTATTGTAATGTTTTTTTTGCAAGGATTTCTAAGAACTTCTTACTGCCCTTGATCTCTTGTTGAAAACCAACAGAGTTCTAAAATGTTGAGACCTGCATCTTTCCCCAAAGATCTTCATAAAAATACCCTTCAGTTTTGTGCATCTTTCATCTGTTGTCTAGTCTTACTGGTCAAAAGCAAATGAAATCTATAACATGTTATTATTCTAATTCCTTTTGATATCTGACTGCATTTATACAGATATATGTAGATATATGTACCATGCTATTAAGAATATGAGAGTAAGTTTAGATAGGCTTTTAGCTCTGTTGGGGCAGCCTGCACGCCAAGATTACTTTATCTCTCTAGTTCTTTAATAATGACTGATCAGGACTATTACAACATGAACTGGTTTTTTGAATAGACACAAGGAAACACATATAAGACCAAAACTTGAACAGAAACTACTTACTACACAGAATAAACAAAGACTACTACTAGATTTATACAGTGCACAATAAAAGGTACCCATATTACAGCTAGCAAAGAAATAGGATTAGGAGCCAATGTAATTTACCAATCAGATGAATGGTGTACAGAAGCTTCCTTTCACTCAACTTCTAGAAGAGCAGCGAGAGAGAGGCAAAAGACCAATGTCTCGGTCATTTGGAGAGAACCCTTTATACTCTCCAAAGAGCATATAAACAATTGTCTGATTTTTGAAACTCACAGTCATCTTTTATAGTTATAAAATCCTATTTGTCTGTCAGTCACAAGTTTGATCTTATTTTGTATATTCTGCCTTCCCTGCAAAGAGGTGTTTACTGGCAGCTATAAATCTTAGTTCTGGTGCCAGGAGGCTGAGCTGTTAGGGGGAGATGTTCCCCTAAATCTATGCATCTGCAGATAAGGTTTTGGTGGCAGAGGGGGGCTGTAAACGGTCCCGCCACACATGCTAGCATATTAAATTCATATTTTTAACTCTATCTGAAAAAAGGAAACACTATCAGAATGCTAGAAACTGGCTACTAGCTTTTCACCACAGAAACAGTACAAATGTTGATGTAATTGCTTACTAGAAAAAAATCTTCTAAATAGGTGTTTAATATATTCCAGGTTTTAATTTGAGTTGAAATCATCATCTGAACTGAGCTCACTGATGTTTCTGCATTTTCTTAGAGAAAGCGTAGATACCATTGACAGCTTATATAGGCTGTTAGAAAGGTTCCCTTACCCACGCTGCACTGCCAGGTTCTGCAATTAGGTCACAACAGCCCCTACAGGCTTGGGGCAGAATGGCTGAAAAGCTGCCTGGTGGGAAACGACGTGGGTTCCACAATCAGCTGAACATGACCCAGGTGGCCAAGAAGACCAATGGCATCTTGTTTGTATCAAAAATAGTGTGGTCAGCAGCACCAGGGCAGTGGTTGTCCCCCAGTACTCAGCATTGTTGAGGCCACATCTTGAACCTTGTCTTCAGTTTTGGGTCTGTCAAAGCACGAAAGACCTTGAGGGGCTGGAGTGTGTCCAGAAAAGAGTAAAGGAGCTGGTGAAGGGTCTGGAGCACAAACCTTTTGTGGAGTGGCTGAGGGAACTGAGATTGTTTATGTGGTACAAAAGGAGGCACAGAGGGGGACGTTATCACTGTCTACAACTACCTGAAAGGAGTCTGTAGCAAAGTGCGCACTTGTTGTGGTGCCTCTGGATGTGGCTGATGACCCGGCCCAGCCCTACTGTGCCGGAGCTGCAGGGCCCGGGTCCTTCTCCCCCCGCACGATGCAGCCAGGGATGGCACAGCCCCGGGTCGCCACGGGGGCTCCCGGGCTATGGCAGCAGGGGCTGTCCCCGCCCAAAAGGACAGCTCATTGGTTCCTGTGCCGGTGCAGACAGCCGACTGACTGGCTGGTGCCCCTGTCAATCATTGTAATCCTCCGCAGTGATTGGCTCTCTCCCCACTGCCCTTCCCTCGCCTCCGTACTATAACAGACGCCCCTGTCCTCCATTTTGTGTCTTTTACCAGACCCCCCCATGCTCCAGTAATAAAACCTTGCTGGCAATAAGCAGAAAAGAACCCTTTCTCGTCTCTTTACTTCCCTGCTTAAATTAAACCGCTGTGCGTGAACTGAGCCAAGATTCTGCAGGAGCTTTGATGCAGGCTCGACTTTGTTCAACAGAGACTGGGTAAAGCCAAGCTGCTTGCTGCTCTCCTCAGGACACGAGACCGCTGCTAAAGGCTCCAAGTTACTCACACTTTCTACCCGTGGCAGACACTGATCTCCTCTCCCAAGTAATGATTGCCAGGATGAGAGCAAATGACTTCAAGTTGCATCAGGAGACGTTTAGAATGGATACTAGGAAAAAGTTCTTCATGGAAAGAGTTGTCAAGCATTGAAAGAGGCAGTCCATGAAAATGGTTGAGTTACCATCCCCGGAAATACTTTAAAAATATTTAAACATGGCATTTGGGAACATGGTTTAGTAGTGGATAGTGTTAGGTTGATGGATGTTCCAAGTACAGTACTGACATAGCAATACAAAGTTATGTAGTTACATGTGATCTTACCCACCTTCACCAAAGGCAAGAGGTAAATAATTTCAAGCACTATTGGGATTAAATAATTGTCATTTAAAACACTCTGCCTGAGGATCAAATGAAAATTAGTCACTTCCAATGCTTACCAGAGAATAATACAATCCCAGGAGCATTCCAGATACAGAACAGGAAATATTAGTTTGCAGATCTTCCATGAGGTTTTGTGCTGTTAATCGTTACTAAATAGGTGTCCGACAGTGTAGTAGGGTTTCATTATCAGAATCTATACATATAAATGAAGGACGTAGAAAAATTCAGATGTCTGTCAGGAGGTACAGGTATTACAGTGATACTAATAAAGTAAACAGCCCCATTCTGGGTCCCCAGCACTGTACATAATCATTTACATTATCTGTTGGAGTCTGGTGTGTCTCCAACATGAGCCTATTAGTGGTCTCCCAGACACTGCTCAGCCACAACCCAGAGACTCTTTCCAACAGGTACTATAATTGAGGCCATTCTTAGCAAATTGTATACAATTGTATATTTTTCTCCAGGTCGAAGAGTAGACCCAAACCCATTTTATTTACAAGTATATTCATAGCATAGCACGGCATAGCAGCTGACATGATGAGCAGTGGGATACCTACATTGGTTAATAAGGAGCACTGAGAGAGGTGAAGTTATTTGCACAACTGTAGTCCCCACTGCAGTAAATTATGGGACAGGGTTTGTCAGTGATAAAACACATTAATTTTACACATTTTAAAAACTTCCTTCTTACTAGACACTATTTTATTTTCCTAATTCCTAGTAGCACTTGCCACAAAGACATCTAAAAATAAGTAGCCTGTAACGAAGCAAGATTTCAGTTCTTGATTGGCAAAGAAATATTTCAGGAGGCAGAGGTAAAAAGTCACTTTCAAAGTAAAAGGACAAAGTTAAATTTATATCCAACTATGTAAAGTCATATACAATTCTTTGTATTACTTAATGCATATTACACGAGAAATATAAAAATTAATTAATTTCCTCCTTAAAGAGGACATAATTTGAAGTTTCCCTGATTTCTGACATTTTTCTTAAATCATTTGTTACATCAGCTTTCCTGATGTAGCCATTACATGAAAATATATTGAGGGAAAGAAGATGTAGAGATTCTGAAGCAGCTATTAGCATGTGAATTCCTAATGGCATTCTACAAGGGGAAGTGCATTATCAGGTCTGAGAAATGAAAATTCTACCGTAAATTCTCCCACATAAAAAAATGCTAATGTTCAGATCTGCCTTTCCAATTTTATTTCTCTCTCTAAACAGCTCAAATCATTTCTTTCCAATAGTCTATGCAGTAATTCATCACTGTTTTGAAGGTGTCAGTATTTCATCATATGCTGTTTTATCTAAGAAATGCCAATTACTAGATATACTTCTCTTTGAGGAGAGGACAAAACGTAGGTGGCAACATCCTCTTCCCACAGTGGATTTCAGGTAGTTAAAACATTCCTCCTTTTCAGGATAGTAAATTGCCCTGCTGGAAATCAATTTGACCCTTTTGTGACAGGTACCAGCCAAGTTCTATTTATAAGTTTCTATTTATTTATTTTTATTTATTTATTATTATTATATAGTATTATATTATAACATAGTACCATATCATTACTATATTTTTATTATTATTTTAAAATTATTTCTGTTTATGTCCAAGATTGTTTTATTTTTATATATTTATAAGTTTTCAGAATAAGGTATAGGTTTCAGATCTCCAGTCTGAATTAAATTGGTCTCTATTACTTTCAGAAGACCTCATTCACAATCTGAGTAGTGATCAATATTCCTCCTGGTATTATTTTCCCCTTATGTTACATCATAGCGTTACATTTCATCTTTCTCTTTGAAGCGCTCATGAGACAATAGCTTTACAGTAACAAATAACAAGAATTATCCAGTTGATTAATAAACAAGCTGTACTCTAAAAACAGTCCTTGCAAACACTATCTCATTTAAATCAGATACCACAGCATCTACTTATTCAGTGCTTCAGTGAAGCACTGTAAGTTGTACATTATGTGCTTCCCAGTTTTCACAAATGACAACTCCTCCACTTTGTTAGTGGTAGTATAATTGCATAGGAGAGCTAAAAAATCAAGGTGACTTTTGTGGCATGCATACAAAACATGTAATTTTAAACTCCTCAATCATTCTGCATTATGTAACTATGTTCAGCATAACTGTGGAGCTCAAAGGGTGGTACACATGAAAGATAATGGACATGACACTGCTTTGACTAATCTGATTTGCCTTTATGTACTGACAAAACAAAATTCATACAAAGAATCCATTTATATATTCTCAGAATAATTTTCAAATTTCAGAGTTTGATGTAAGGTTTTCCAGATTTGGAAAACAATGTAACAAACCTTAGAATCAGCTAAAGAATTTTAAGGATCAATATGACATAGACAGATGTTCTTTACCTATAAAGATATAAATGTAATGGTTTCCAGTATCATGCCAATACATTTGTATAATAAAGGCAGACAGGTGTAAACACATAGACAGAGACATGTAGAGTATTCAGCATATTATGTAGTAGATATGCCTGAAAATTAAAGCATGAAGTTGTATTCAAATGACATTACATTAACTGATGTTTAGTTACATAAAATGAATAAAACACAGAATATTAAAATTTAGCTTGGAAGAGACCTCTAGAGGTCACCTAGTTCAAATACCCTGCTCAAAGTAAGGCCAGTCGGATAAGGTTGCTCAGGACCATGTCAAGCCAAGGCTGCTTTATGTCTAGGGACCCAGATTCCACAGCTTCTCTGGTAAATTCTTGGAATATTTGACTATTCCCTCTAGAAGCATTATCCAACATGGGCACTTCAGAAAGGGAGATTAAGAACAATGCTACAAGTAGGTAGAAAGGTACTGTTACTCTTACATACAGTAAATAAACATCCTTTTAATTAGCTTCAGAAAAATTTAGATTTTAATAGTAGCAGAAAAAAAATACTTTAAAAATACTCTATCAGAGGGAACTTAAACATTGAAGGAGATACATGGCATGGTGAATCTGAAAATATTTTCCTTAACAAAACCACATAACCCATGAAAAGACACAGAGTAATAAGTACATTTGCTGATCACCATCTAGGTAAATGAAGAGATGGAAAACCTCCAATGAGAACTTGTTATGAGTAGAAAAAGGACAAATGTGAAATTTTTATTTGATTTCTCATCTCTTCTCAGAAGAGGATGAAGGGCAAATCTCACCAAAATGTTGAGAACAAAAGAAAAAAAATGTTTCCTTGATTTATGAAATTGGTTTGGAAATTATTTCCTCACTCTTTCTCAGTCACTTCTTTAACCAGAATGCTCAGAAACTAATGTATGTTTCAAGCTGCAAATTCATTCACATCATTCAGGATGTGAAACTTTCATTATTTTGAAAAAAAACACTGAATTGGGAGCTGTTTGAAAAATTAATGATAATTTATATTTATCCATCAAATCTGAGCATAGTTGAAGCCTTCAATGAAAGTGGGAAATATGCAATGTGTTTGTCTGTAACTGCAACTATAATTTTAAAGAAAATGGGTCTACTTAAGCCATTTTTTCTGTTAGTACTGACTGTACGAGCTCAATAGAACTACAGAAAGCACTAGAAACTTGAGAAATAAGTGCATTTCCTCCTGAAAACTGCCAGACTACTTCATAAATGAGGTTTGACCTTTCCTGGTTTCCAATGCATACAGGTTGTCATCTAAGAAGTCAGAGGCTTGAATACTAAGATAGTGACAAGCAATACTTTTGCAGATGTTTGACATTATTTAGACAATGATCCTTCTAAAACTGTTGATTAGTACCAGTGATCTTCCAGAGAAGCTTCATAAGGATTGAAGCTCTCTACTGAGGTGTCATATCACCCACTCTGGCCCTTAGACCCAGAGCTGTCATGCTGATCATGTGAAATGCCTTTTCTTAGGTAAATTAGTTTATTCCAGTGCTACAAACCCCAGAAAGCGGTCACAGCAGTTGACAAATGCACCATTAAATGCACTGGTAAATATTAATATGCTTGTCCTATCTGCTTCTCTCCTTTTTACTGCTTTGCAAATTAGCTTTAATTTTTCTCCTGTAATTGCAAAACTGTAATTTTTCTTCAAAGAAACCTTGTCCACTAAGAATGATCTATGGTTGCCTGTCATTTCATATATTTTGTTGTAATGATATTTTGTGTCAGAGTAAGGAGCCAGCTACTCAGAGAGCAGTGCCACTGTGGTTACCCCAAGTTTAGGCAGAGAACACTGCTAAATGTGAAACTGGCTGACTGACAAGACATCTGGCACACCCAGAACTACAACTGTTTCTTTTGCCCTAAGTGGGACACAGCAAAAAGCATTGTGCATTGCTAAGGAGGCCATATGGTCTGTCTGCTTTAAAATGCCATGCCAAATATTTTGGCGTGTCTGTGCATGTGTGTGGCTTAATTTATCTGTAACATTTGGGCTCTTTTTTTCGTGCATCTATTCTGTGTCCTTTATAATCAAACCATCTCCCTTTGTATGTATCTCCTTCTCTCTGACATTGAAAAAAGGGTCACAGACCTATGTGCATGTCTAGGCTTTCCAACGATCCCTGCTACCTTTTGATCTTTTGTCTGTAGAAGTAAGTCTAACATTAAAAGTCTTGCCTGTGTGAGCCTTGTTACTCAAATGAAAAGAGACCTCCTCATTAAATATACAATTTAAGTATCAAACATGAAGTCTGAGGGCTGCATCTGCCTGCCACATTTATCCAGACAGAACAAGAGGTGCTGTGATGTGCTTCTGTATGTATATAACCTGGAGCAATACATCCCCAGCAGAACACCCACACACAATCTTCAGAGTTTGATCCTACACCAGTCATGCTTCATGAGCATACATATTGCTTTATAATAGTCCTTCTCTTCAGCAGCATTTAAATCATCAGCAGAAATGTCTTGGCTGCAAGCATTCACAGAATTGTTTTCACTTCAGGAATTACAAGACAGAAAAGGGAACAAAGGGATAGTCTGAAAGGAGACTCAGGCTTACAGAAAAATCTCAGAGGCATTACTATGCCCAGAACAGGCAGTCTGTTCTTCTGACACATAACACAAAAGATCGGAAATGCCATGTGAACCAGACACAGCAAAGCCAAAAAAGCTGACTTTTCTTTTGTTTCTACAACCTAGATGAGGAAGGTTCTACATGCCTGTATGCCAGCTTGCTGGTGTGGGAGGATACCGTTTCAAACCTCAGGATGTTACAAATTGCACTCATGAAAGAGAACACTTGGAGGCATGAGAATTTGTAGAAATGACACACAAACAAAAAAGGGCTCGTTAAATAATTTTAAAATTACATGTCTTAAAAGTCTGAAATTTTAGCTGTGCTGTGCTTGAAGAAGAGTACTTTTATTATAAAGGGAACAATAGGAGAGATTTTCATCATATCTTCCAAAAATCAAGATAGTAACATTTAAGCCTAAAATACTGCAGTTGTCTTTTAATTCATTTCATATTGCATTCTCATCCATCTCCAAGTAATACTGTTTTGCTATTCTCTCTGCTGTTTAATTTTTCATCCTGTGTTTGTTTATTTGGTTTTTTTCCAGATAAATTTTTTTCTTTCTGCTTCATTATCCATAGCAATCTTCAGTGCAGCATAAATGGTGGAATTTGAGTGTAATTTTCAAACTCATTGTGGGAAAGTAATTAAGCAAAATATGTTTCTACATTCCTAATAGTATAACCATACAAACATTAGCAACCCATTGATATTGGAAAGTGACACTTCTGTGTAATGAGAAAGAGAAACCATACCACAGAAACTTTGTGTTTGAAGCATGAGACCAGTGAAGTCAGTCCTTAAAGGCAAGAGAAGTTTCAAAGAACACAGGTAGAACTAAATGATACTATAGGTATGTTCCTCTGGAAAGTTTTGTTTACCCACTAAGATTATAGTATGAGTGTGTAACCTAGGGAAGTGCCACTGGAAGCAGGAAATAATTTTAGCCAGAGAGAGGACACTTTCCAGCCTTTCCACAAAAATGCTCCATCTTTATTAAGACATTATAAATTTGCCTGTTTATTTGTTCCTATAATGAGAGTTATTAACAATACTAAAAAGAATGGAAATAGAAAAAACGCTCTGGAGTCAGGTGTGGAAAAGACATTGTATGTCATAAAGTTCTAGTTTTCTTCTATCTCATGTGAACAAATAATATCAACCTTTTTCTGCAAACCCATATCAGATTGCTTTTCAAGACTGGTAAGGTATATTGCTCTTTATAATTCTTTTGGAATATCACATTCCTCCAAAAGTTATATATTTTCTTATAATTTGCAACCCATAAATATTCTGGGTACATATTTGTACAGCTGTTCATGTGTTAATGTCTTTTTTAGATTGTATACCTCTTTTGCTTCCATGGAGTTTGCCTACCTGATGTATTCATATGGGGAAATCCTCTTTACTATCACTCTTTATTTTGTTAAGCTAAACCAGAAATTTTTTTACTAGCAATATTTCAATGCTGGTATTTTTGGTAGTCTTACAAAGAGTTGTTGTCTTTCAAAAGAAACTGAAACTCAAGAATTCTAACTAGGAGGACAAACTCATTAATGATTTATCTAGAGTCTTTTTTCAAAATCTTAAGGTTTGTTACTTCAAGCTTTTAAATTGTAGATGTCAATTTGCTTTAACTTTAGCAAAAAAAAAAAAAAAAATTGGCCGGTGTAGTAATTTTTCTTCTATATCTATCTTATTTAGAATTCATATGTATGTGCACAATTAGATACACATAAATACATAATGTGTTTAAATACACATATACACTGTTAAATATGTATGCATATGTATCCATAGACACATACCCATACATAAACTCCCTCGTTTGATTTTCATGTTGTCATCCACAAGGAATGACTAACAAGGACTTGCCAAAAGGGTCAGTGCCATGTCAGTGCTATGTGCTGTTTCATAGCAATGGCCAAAGCAAAATATAGTGTTGCAGCTTCTCAAGGATGGCTTCTGTCAAGAAAAATTGATGTATTTTTCACATGAATATGGATCCTGTGTAGAGTAAGCTCCTGGAGAGTCCTTTAGAAGGTTACAAAATCTTACAAAATTTATGTGTAAATACATGTTCACAGCAATCCTTTGATGGTTGTTCTATCTTGGAAAAATTATAAATTCATGCAAATATTTCTGGAAGAGTTCTGCCATGATTATTCCGTAATTATGGTGAGAGACACTCTTCCATCCAGGAACATTCTTCTGAATCAATTTTATTCACTAAGAATTATGCAGTAGAGTTAGGCTGGTTTTATTGGCTGCAATACTGACATTCCATGGGCCCAACCGCTTATTAGTTAGGTGGCTCCATGGACACTGTAATATCTTTAGAGACACTCATATTTTTTTACCAGAGAATTTATTCCGTTTGTTCTTTACATTTTAACAGTGCTAGTCTTATTTCTGGTCTAGCTTTTCCAGACTTTTCCAGATTTCTTTTCTAAACAATAGGGAAGAGAGAAGAATTTATACACATGGCACAGAGCAAAGGACTATTCCTATAAGCTAATATTTCCTATCTTTTTTTCCATTGTTTTCTTGCACAGTGTAACATATTAATTCTACTATTTCTATAACTTTATGACATATGGTTCCTCTAGTGCTAAAGTGTTCCAGTTGTAAAAGCTGAGACTATGCATTGCAACATCTTTTTAAAAAGAGCAGCTGGCCTCCAGAACAGGGCAAATTTGGTAGACCACATGACCAGGGAAGCATACTTTGCTGGTAGAGTCCTGCTACCAGTGACACAATCCTATGTCCAAACCCAACTGTGCAATTTAGGAAAGCTGCACTAAACCTGTCTTTTAATGTATTTATTCCTGGCAGAAATATAAACACCTGATCAGAACATGCTCCTTTACTTTTGGAAAAAAAAAACTAGAAAAACTCTGTAGGTACTGACAGGCAGTTTGTTGGCTGAGTTTAACAGAAGGGAAGCCTACATTTAATCAGTTCTGCCCTCATTACTTCACTCACTGAAAATTACCATAGTTGGCTGCAGGGGACAGGAGGATAATTTTTCCAGCCAAGAAAGGAAATAAAGCACCCACTGACACTCCCAAAATGATAACATTGCAATATGATTATATGAGAATAATAACGATCTCAAAAACAGGACAGAAAAATTTACTGGGTCTGAAAAGAAGCAAAACTAAACACAGAAGAGTAGAAAAAATGTAGTGGGTTATGTACTATTTCCCAGTTCTAAGAACAAATCCTTTGCAGAAGTACCTATTATGAACTCACATGTATATTTTTTTTTATAATTCTCCATATGCTTTATATGCCTTTATGTTAACATTTACACACAGTGTTTGGCACTCCATTAAAAAAGGCACTTACAAAATAGACATTGTTTGTATCACTTTCTGACAAGCTGGAATGCCTGAAGCACTACACTCTCTTTGGTAGACACATAATAGTGTGTTTTAATTTTTACCTGAAGTAGATAACCCAAAGATTTAAAATGCCTTTGGGACCAATCTATTGTTGAAATGTGCTTTTAAGATAGGATAATTTGAGAAGAGTCATGGCAAATAAAGTCAAGGATTTCTGATATAATTATAATATTAAATCATAAAATCTGTCTTTGGATTCTTTTATGGATCTTGACAAAACCAAAGTAATTTCAGACTTAAGGCTGAAACAATTTTTAGACTTCATAGCATTACACATTCACATTAAGGTATCTTGAAGAGTCCTTGGTTCCTAGAGACATAGATGTCTCCAAGGGCAAAGTGATGATAAATAGGAAAGAGGGTGCCTTAAGGGAATAAGGTGGATAATAAGATTTTTTTAAAACGAAGTATTTGTGGTCTTAAGTATATATGTACAAATATAAGGTATTTGGGCAATAAATAACTCAAATGAGATACCAGTAGTGATTGCTTTGAGCGCTACAAATTGGATTTAGATGCCCTATGCCCCAAAATTTAAGAGACTTCAAATGTTACTTCTAGGGTCAATTTCATCAGTAACAGCAGATGAGCTAAATAACAGATGGCCTGAGTTAGGGGTGGTAACCGAGCCCATACAAGAAAATTTCACTAAAAGTATTTCTGTAAGGAAATATATAGAAAAAATAGAGGAAAGACAAAGGAAAGTGTTGTTAAATTACTCTGAATACTATTCATACAGGTTTTTCTTTGTAACAACAGCAGTGTTACTGTAAAAATATCTCTTTTATGAATACTTTGTTGAAACTGTTTGTTTCTGTCTTGCTATGGCATATGTATCATCTGATGCTAAACATTACCTAACCACTCAGTGTTAGGTAGAGGGCTATACCTGCATGCCCAAGGGATGAGCTGGTGCTCTGCTGTCCCAGACAGGACTAGCCTGGCTACTTCTGTGCCTATGGCTGCCCATTATTAGATGTAATTGCTCATTATTACTGCCCCTGACTTTTGCACTACTCTGAGTGGCTGCTTCCAGAGCTTTCCTCCTCTTCACAGATGTGTCCATACACCACCTCAGGTACAGTTGCCAGAGAGCCCTCCTAGGCTGAGACTCTGTGCTCAGGCATTCAGGGTTTCATAAGTCCTGGAGAACACAGAGTGTCCTGTGGTTGCACTGAGAGGCTTTTGGTCTGCAGTCCACTCAGGCTTGTGTGAAATGCAGTACAAATATACTCAGGTGTTTTCAGTATACTCAGAGTTTTCCTGGAAAGTTTTTTTCAGCTGGGCCAGACCAAGACTTTTGTCAACATGTTCTGATGCCACGAATTTGCATATAATTTTGTGCATAGGTGATAAATCATTTTCACAATAGCAGAGAAATTGTGCTAAGAATATGCACCCGCAGTCAGATGCAGAATGAGTTCCTTCAGCCAGAGTCCTCGTGTTCCCAGTTCTGTTGGACCACTCTAGCTCTCTTATCAGTGGTCTCTCTGTACCTGCACGATGAACACCTGGAGCAATCCCTTATCCATTATTACTTACCCATTTCTGCTATCGGAGTAAGTTGATTTTTCTCATACGAATTTGTTCTTGATTTTTCAATCAAGAGAAATCTTGGACCAAGATATGATATCAAGGGGTACTTATTCAAGGGATACTTATTACTCCTTCCATGCAAAGCCTTCTGCCTTATCTCATTAGGTGATCAGATATTCTTCTCATGAAATCAAGTCACCAACAGATGTGATTGAACCCTGCTCTCCTGGGAATGGCTGAACACCTGCCTGCCCATAGGAAGCAGTGAATGAATTCTTAAGTTTGTTTTGCTTTTGTGCCCAGCTTTTGCTTTCCATATTAAACTGTCGTTATCTCAACCCATGAGTTCTCTAGCTTTTACCTCTCCACTTCTCTCCCAGTCCCACCGATGGGGGAGCTAGAGAGCAGCTGCCTGGGGTTTTGCTGCTGGCTGGGATTAAACCATTACATCTCCCTAGGATGTTTATTGTATTTTCTGTATGTGTTCAGGTAACTATTTTAAGAATTTAACCCAAAATTTCATCATGGATATTGACAGACCTCCTGATTCTGCAGCTCAAACCTAGACAAATAACCTTGATAAATGCCTTTGGTTACTTCGCCATTGTGTATTTTAATTTTGCCTGAAAAAAGCTCAGGAAATTCAAAAGGAAAGACAAAATAAAAGGCACAATGCCTAATGGCATAGCTGAGGAAGGAAAATGCTCTCTTATTTTGGTGATCTTCTGCATATTTGACATAAGTTATTATTTTAATTAATTGTCTAAATTAAAAGCCAAATGCAAAAGGGTTCAATTCTAAAACAGTGCAAAAATGGGAGGCATTACAGGCGTAAGTGAGAATAAAGAAAAAAGAACAAAACACAAAGTGACAAAAGAGTTTTAATTCTAAAATGTCTGCAGGTAACAAACACAAATCCATTCAATCATTGTAAATGCAAACTAATGTGCCTGAGAAAAAATAAACTCAGATACAAGTATTCAGTAGAAGAAAAGAATACATTTGTAGACCAATAAAGCAGAATATTTTAAGGAGACAGTGGGCAGCAAAATAGATGTCATGTGATCTAATACACTGAAAAAAGACCAGACAGTTTGAGTCTAGATTTGCAAGCAGAGAAAATGTCTTGTTCATATTTCAAAATGGTTTATCTGTCATTTCTTATC
This sequence comes from Climacteris rufus, assembly GCA_013398175.1. Lineage (NCBI taxonomy): Eukaryota > Metazoa > Chordata > Aves > Passeriformes > Climacteridae > Climacteris > Climacteris rufus. Next base: position 49,825 of record VZRZ01000146.1, on the reverse strand, counting down.
ATTGTCAGGTGAAGGTGACTGTCTCATTCCATAATGAGAAAAAATTGAAAACAAAATACTTGGTTAAATATTTACCATTTTTATGCCAGGAAGATACTTACATATACAATATGTAATGTGTTCAAAGAAGTATTTAATAAAAAGACTTACAAAATATGGAAAAACATATAATTATGTGATTTGATATTAAAAAATTGATTTACATATATGTAGCAGCGCACTTGGCAGAAGCTGCTGCTTTTGAGCTTCAGATTTGGTGGGAAGAAAGCCAAGGCAATGCCCTCAACCTTCTTCCTCCAATATCTGAACCCTCTACCTGAGCTGTGGTGAAGTCCCATATTTCTCTTGTGTTACGTGTACCATACCTTAGGTCCCATATATGGCTATGCCCTGGAAAGCTCTGGTCACTTGGAACTATGCAGTTTTCCATTGGGTGTTTCCTGGTCCCACCTCTCTATAAAAGAGCCCTGCAGGGCTTCCTTGGTCTCTTTCTTCTGGGTTACTCCAGCCACCTGGATGTCTCTGGACTCCCTTCCTGGACCCTCATAATGCAACACTGGGCTTATAATAAATCCTCGGTTATCCCAGAGAAGAGCCCTCTGTGCAGCCTTTTATTCTCATTAGCACTAGTACACCACACCTGGGGAAACTCATTTCTAGAGGAGCCAGCAGAAACAGGTTATCTGCGGTAGCTAGAACTCTGTCCTTTGGGAGGGTTGTAAAACCATTGCAACTCATCCTGGCAGGGATTTCGCTCGCATAAAGGCGCTGTCGCTACCTCAAGAGCACCAGATTAAGCATCCTTACATATACAATGAAAACTATATATAGTGGAGCATCAAATCATATTTAGAATTACATTTTAAAGCTATATAATAACTCTTGTGATTTAACTTCTCAATCTAGAAAAGTACCTGTTTCGTACACTGGTTGTACTGAAGGAATTTATCAGGTAAATTTTCTCAAAGTTCTTGAGAATTTTGCTGTATTATATTGTGGTGGTGTATCCCCTTCCCTCCTTTCAGGCTGCACTGTGATCTGAGACACATACTGTAAATTTAAACAATCCATGTCAAGTGAAGCACTAAGCAATTTGAGAAACCATGAATGACAAGGAAAGGAGCCGTGTCAGAAAAGAGTTATATCTAGAAATATTTCTCTGGAGAAATTAGAATGATTAGCCTATGGAAAACAAGACCATGTGTAAATAATTGTTATTTTGTTTCACTAGATTTTGAGTGATTTTGAAAGGAAGAAGTCCTAGCCTGTAACCTGAAGGAAACTGAAAACTAGAAAGGGGAAAAATGTTGCAAACTTCATTTCTTATAAGGCTGTGACAATATTTAGAAAAGAGAATGGTTGCTATTCTATAGCTGACACTTTAGAAAGTGAGATGTGGGGAATAGATATATTTAAAACATGAAATGTGATTATGCTTATGGGAATCTAGCATAGAATCTGAAAACTATCATCTAGTCTGAAAAAAATTTTCTTAGAGAGGTGAAATGAATTGTGCAGTGGTGGGACACTGTCACTGTTTTACCCGGAACAAAGCACAAGACCCAGTGCAGTGCGAAGCAGCAGAAGCACTTTATTGTTGTATTTTCCCCTTATATATGGGAAGAACTCATTAGGTGATTGGACAATGGTCACCCATCCCCCGGGGTGATTGGCTGAAGTCCTACAACACCCAATTCCAAACACATTCTGTCTTGAATCAAAACAGATCAGGAAAAACAGCAGGGGTTTCAACAATTACCTTATTGTTTTCATAGTTTGCATGGGAAAGAAGAATTTCTCAAGAGAGGCCCTGTACAGCCACAGGACACCATTTATAAAAATTACTACAAAAAAGTTTAGAAAGCTAGTTTGTATTAAAAACCCAAAATTCAACAAGTCTGAGGTAAATTATTAACAGTCTAAGGATATTCCTATACTAAGTAGCATTTACTCCAGAATATAGTAATTTTGTATTTAATTTAAATAAAAGTCTTAAGATCTATCAATTCCTTTGGAAGTAAACAGTAAGTTAGAGAGAAAAATGCATAAACAGTTTTTAGTAGATGGGGTAGAAAAATGTGTAACTAGAGTTTTCTTAAGTTTTATAAGGGACCTACCATACACTGAAAATACATATTTTCACAAAAGTAGATGCTTTTGTTTTCTAGAAAATCAGGTTCTTTCAAGTTATATAGTGTAACTTGATGCAGTAAATTCAGTACTAACAGTTTTTTTAAGCCTATTTGTTTTAATTAGCAATGAGATATAAGGATGGGGATGAAAGAGGAGGCAACAGAAAAATAAGCTATTCTGGCAAGGAAATCAATGCCAGAAGAGCTTCTAAAGCCAGCTCAGATATCCAGACAAAATTCTTTCATGACTAATCATACAACAATATGTAAGCTGTTGAATGACCTGGAAAGAGGCCTTAATTACTTGCTAAATTTCATCAGACTCAGAAATACAGAACTGTCAGATGTGTCTTGTAGGAAAATACAAGATATATAAAGGTAATACAAAATTAGTTTTCTGTAGAATGATGCTGAGTGCTGACCATGCTGGCTCAGATCCTGAAAAGCATTTAAGCATGTAATTGATTTTAATCATGCAGGTCTCCTTTCTTGTTTAACATGGCTTAAGACACAAGTTCATGTCTTTCAATACTTTATGGAATCAAAGTCTCAACAACTCCGTCTCCCAGTAAATTATGGTAAAGACATCACACACTTTTGTTCACAGTAAAACAAGTAGGTTTGGCAATGACCCAAACTCAGCATTATTATGAGACTTTCATTAAATGTGATTGCTTTCAGATCACATTCAAAGAACTTCAGGGAAGTGTCAAACTAGCATTTGGGATAAAATTGCATGGCAACTGAGAGATCTCAGGTTGACAAATCATGTTGTGTCTGGTAAGACATTTGGGAAAAAAATGGTTTTTATTTAAGACTTGGAGAAGAGTTTTTAAAAAATTTCATCTTCCCTTTTTGTGAATATTTTTGCAAATGTCAGCTGAAATTAATATGTATTTGAAATTGCATTGGTTAAGCCAGGCACAGTTTTTAACTTTTTTTCTCTCTACGAACTCATATGATCTACATTCTCAAGCATCTTGTAGTCTGTCATGGGTTCAGTGAGTCCTACCTAAAAGAATCATAGTTACAAAAAGATGACTTCAGTTTCATACCTACCTACAAATGTTGTGCATTACCACTCAGACAAAAAGGGATAATGTCTCTTCAACATCTTCCAAGCCTTCTTCTTCTGACACAGTTCCTTGGAAAAAAGGATTTTCAAAGGTTACACTCTTGCGTATTGAATGTGTGTAAGTTTACATGAGTGCATTGACTGATTTTCTCCTCTCTTTTTTTTAAATTTTTTTTAATCCTGTATTCAATGTAGCATCAAAAATGTTAGATGCTTTTAACTAAAAAAGTAGAAGATCAGATGTACTTAGAAGTCTGTAAGGTTTTAATAATAAAGAACAACACACAGCAAAAGAGAAAGGCAAAGTTGAAAATGTCAGAAAACCCTATTGTTTTCATTTTTAATGGTAGAAACGTGAAAAAACAAACAAACAAAAAAAAACAACAAACACCAAACCAAACAAAAACAAACCAAAAATTTCCTGAGATGGGCAGCTGTCTTTCTACACTTTGAACAAAGGTTAATAAAGGTTGTTACATTCCTTTGAAGAATGCTTAGTCATATTTAAATGACAAAGCAGACATACTTCAGTGGAAAAGTCTATTAAAACATGGTCAATAACAAAACCCTGATGCTGAGTAATGCAGCTGTTTTCAGAACATTCTAAGCCATTAATGTGTTGCAGTTCTTATTCATTCTATTAGTTTAGATAATTTGAAAATCATATTTAATTTTATAAGGTAGTTATGATTCCTGCAAATCATATATTGCCACAGAACTAGCAAATGGACAATGCAAGGAAGCCAAATTTCAAACCAGTTATCAAATAGACTTGCTCCACTCTGCTATCTTTAGAGACATTTTAATCAGATACCTCTGTCAGATTGCTATGAATGTTTTTGGCATCACAGCAACAGGGATATAATCAATTAATTGTTTCAGCCTAACTCTCATTTCCAGATACTCTCGATGAGGTAGTAAATATTTTCTATAATTTCAGCAGTCTGTCTTTTCCTCTCATTTTTGATAACTAAAATCTCTCATTTCTTGTTCTGTGAGGTAGCCAAGCAAAAGTAAGATGATCTTTATTTCCTTCTTTCTAACTGGAGAAATAAGGAAATATTAAGCACTAAAAGTTACTTTTCCTCCATCTACTAGTGGACTTAAATCAATGTCTTTGAAGACCTGACAGGATTCAGATAATTTTGGAGACAGTTTGGTCCTGATTACCACATAACAAAATGTACCTCTGACTTTAGTTGTTCTTATATGTTCTCATTGAGTTCAGTTAAATATCTTTGTCTCATTAAAATTTGATTGGTTTTCTCAAAAAAATTCACCTTAAACCCTAGCTCTAAACAATACTTTCTATGGCTTACTTGGTTTTGTAAATAACAGCTGAAGTGGATGTCATGGATTCGTTTGACCCTTGAAAGAGGCACTGCAGTGCAGCTTTTAACTCCATACAGCATCACTGATGCGTATAGAGAGTTCTGGGCAAAAAGCAGAATTTGATATGTTGAGCTTAATGGACATAGTTGGTGTCATGTGTTGAGATGTGACCACGCAGATCCTACTCTCGGCAGCAGCTTCCAGTTACACTCACTCGTGTGTGATGTTAAACTGACATCTCAAGCCAGAGTTTCAAAGGCACTTTAAGCAAGCAAACAAGGCTATGGGAAACAAGCAGAAGCTCTGCTGCTCAACTGCTGCCAACCAGGGACCTGAGGCAGCCATTCAGTGAGCTCACCCAGGAAAATTTTTATGCGTAAAAAAATGCCATTCTTTTAAATTATGAAATAATATATAAAAAAAAACAAATCAAACTTTTCCTCTGTTCCTTCTATTTGTTCACCCCACTCCCAACCAGTTCAAGAAGAAGGAATTCATGGGTCAGAAATATCAACAGGAAGTAACACATGGCTTCTAAAAACTAAATTGGCTTTTAATACTATGGTTTTAGCTATATTAACCCTTATTTAGAGCAACAATAATGATAATATTGAGAACAAACAACATTAATATTAGTTCAGGTATCCAAAAATGCTCTCCAAATTTTATTTTCTGAAAAAAATAACTATTCCATAATGAGGATGTTAGCATACAAATAAAAGATGATGCTTTTGTTATGGGAGAGTTTAGATCTGAGAAAAAATTGGACTTTGTTTTAGAAGGTAATTAATACCAACCAGGTCAAGTTAAAAATTTTGGTGATCTTTAATCCAATTCACCTCTTTTTTATTCATATTACATGGACTTGCTCGTAGAAGTAAATATGTTTATGTTGCCTTAAAAGCTATTTTGTCTTCAGGAAAAGAGTCTATTAGACAATATCAATGGTTTTTGTACTGATCTGTTCAAAGAGGGCATGACATGACAATTCCTGCTTTAAATATTTGTCTTTATCTCCCCATTTATATAGAACCATTATTTCTTTTTTTTCTTTTTTTTTTTTTTGGACAGTGTCCTTATTTAACAAAAAGACAAAAATTGGGTGCACATACTACTTAGCAATTTTTACATAATTTTAAAAGACACTAGGTGTGATCATAATTATTCAATAATTATCCCATGGCACAGAATGAACATAGTGTGTTAAAAATCATGCACTAAGTAATGGAGGCAGAACTGAACTCTTAGTGTACCTTATTCCTATATTTTCTATCAGAATTGAGAGCTCTTTTCATGTGGCCTGTGTGGGTTTTTTTAAGCACATCTGAGATATTTACATGTCCCAGCATCCTTGTGACTATCATATGTCAGTTAATCAGCTCCTTAAGTTTCATCTTTGAGGTTCTGTTTGATCTTTGGGCTTCCTCCCAGCTAACAACTATTTGGGGAGCATTTCTCTTAAATACAGAGGAGAAAAATCAAAATTTTCTGTAATGATTCCTCTTTTATCTATTTTCCTTAGGCCTTCTGCTAACATAGATTAAAAGCAGTAATCTAATTTTTGGTGTTTCTACGGGCTCACAGGGTGGAAGACTATAATAGGATATTAATGCTTTCCTCATATGCAAATACAGTGAAATGAGAAGATTGATTTTCTTTCCTTAGTCTCTTTTTTCTTTTTTTCCAATATATTTTGCAGGAGGAAAGCTACTTGATTCTATAATTTTGTATGATTCAGAGCTATGACTCACCTGGAACTGAACTCTTTAAAAAGCTTCTTACTCACAAGATTGTTGTTGTTTATACCTAGTGAAGTCTCCAGATCTGAGGTACATGTAGGAAAGAAAAGCTTTAGGGTGAACCCAAGGGATTTTTAAAATTTTACTTATATCTCTATCTTTGTTTCCGAAGGAAAAAAAGTAGTACTTATTCTAGTACATATGCTACCATTTTCCATAACAGCTATTGCTGTGGCAGGGTGCTAAAATGGTTAATGATGAAGAAACAGAAAGCACACAATATATTAAGACATAAAAACCCATAAAATGTTGCAATTAGAAAAAGACCAGGCAATAAAATCCGTTTTTGTTGCGTCTTTCTCTAAATGTATGTGCAGTTTACTTTTTTTTTCTCAGGAAAAGCTAGTCACTAATCTTAATTACATTCCTTAAAAAGACTGTTATGGAAAAGCAGAGTGTATTAAATGAAGCAGACTATCATATTCTTTCATAGGAACAAAGAAGAATTATCCACAGTTCATCAAAATGTTCTCCTCTACACCATATTATGTTATAAAGATTAAAATAAATTTCAGTATGTGCTTGATAGAACCTTGGAGGTCATGTTAAGGGCAATGGTACAAAAAGAATTCTGATAGCCAGATTAAGAGGAAGTATAATCTCATAGTGGAGAAGACTGCTTTCATATACCTTTATTGATCCATGTAAAACTGGGTTCAAAACCAGAATAATCTCCATGTTCTTTTAAATTTTTTTTGTTTTCTTTGATTCTATCTGCATCAAAAATTTCAGCAATGGTTGAGAGAGCTTCAGGCAATAAAATTTTACAACTGTCCATATTTTTAATTACAAAATACTGCATTGTGAGATGGCTTTTTGCATTACTGTTGTCTGTTCTGTGTGCAGCATGGATGTGAACTACTTGTATATTGTCCTTTTCAGCAGGTTTCTAATAAATTCTTATTTACCTTAACTATGCAGACCATGGTCTAACAAAAATTTGACTTCACTTCTTAAAACTGAATTAATGAGGACCCTGTCTAAATTCCTACATAGTTTGAGTGCAGGGGAGGCTGAGATTCGTATTTCACTGCAGTTATACATCACAGGAGAAAGAAGCAGCCCTCTATGGTTTAACTCCATTAAGAAGAGCTCATTTCCTATACCCTGGTCCCACTGTCTATGGGACAGACAAATGGAAGTAGGATGGGAGAGGACAGAGAGCTGTCAGTGCAGATAATAGGACATGAGGAATAAACAGGAATGACAGAGGCTCTGAATGGAGGTTTCTTTCTTCTTTCCTTCCTACAGCTCACTCCATCCAGTTCCCCTGTCCTCAATCACCCTAGGGCATGTGGAAGCAGTTATAAAACATAAGAACTGCCCAGGTAATGCTACATCAGTGAAAATGCTGCCATTTATTTACCTGTGCCTTGAAGGCAGATCTGGCTGGTAGGCAACACTGAGCTTTGAGCATTATGGTCTGTACAGAAGTTACTGCAAAATCTAAAAACACTACTGGAGGCAGAATACAAATGAGTACTTTAATAAAGGACTGTCTGCTGGTGTGACTGTAAAACTTCACCCTTACTTTTTTTTTTCTCCAGTTAGGATAAACAATCCCGCAGAAGCTGTGCACTCTGACTTCACACAGACTCCAGAGTTTTTCCCTCTGAGATATATCCAAACTAATCCAGAAGCTGTTTATTTCATGTTCTGGGAGGCAGTATATACCTTTTGACACATTGCATTACTAATTTTATCATCAACATAAATTTTATAAAAAGAACTTACTATTTCTTTGCCCACAATAGCATATATTAATGACAATTTTGGAAATCAACTGTTACAACCATCTAGAAACCCCTATTAATATAAAAGTTTAGTTAATGTGATTTATTTTAAATCCCTTCACCAACACTTGATGTCTTTGACTAGATATCTCCAAGGAATTAATATTTTTTGAGTGACTTATCCTCATTACATGTCTAGGAAGCTACCAGAACTGACAAACATGAATGGATGGTGTCTGTGTGTTACCAAGCGATGTAGCCAGAATTCAGGAGAGAAACGTGATGTTAAATTAATTATAGCTCCAAAAATCATCTGCGATCTATGTAGACAAACCTTTAATTTGATATGGCTGAAGGTAGTCTGGGGTTTAGTCTAAAATAGTATATATTGATTTTGTTACATTTTCAGAACTCTCTGGAGTTGAAAAAATTTTTGAGAATTGGGGTTTTAAGATTGTTTTTTGGCTCATTCAGAACAGTTGTGAATGGTTGTCAACACTGAAATTTTATCTGAGAGCTGGCAGCTCTTTAAAGACATTGTTCCTAGAGTGTAAAGTTCTTGATTCCCACGTGTCAAAAAATCAGACCTTTTTTTTTTCCTGTGAGACATTCCCCATGATTTGTTTCCTTGAAAAGGAGATCTCTGGCTAGTTATCACTTATTATTCATAATTAATTAGTCATAATAACATGACCTCATATTTATTAAAGCAGTGTCAAGACCATATATAGGAAAATTCTATATATTGCTTATGCAAAAACCCCAGCCCATTTCTCAGGTGGCAAGTAAATTCTTTTCTGAAAGTTAAACAGAATATTGTTGTTTATCTTATATGGAAATTAGTCCAAAGTGTTTGAAAATTGAAATCTATTTTTCTATAGAAGAAGTGAAACCAACTCCATTACTTCCCTATAAAATACAAAAAACACCATAAGCAGCTTCACAGTAAGAGTTAAACCCAACATTATTAATAAGATTCATAGCATTTTATTTATATTTTTTTAAATTCAATTTTGTTTTGATTTGTTGCTAACTTGAGTTTGTAAATTCTATCTCAGAAGTAAATACTGACAAGCATAATAAAAGCAACAGTATCTCATGTCTTGGTTTAATATTAAAATTATCTTCTTAAATTAATCTTTTATTGCATTAACACTGTGCATCTTCTAAATATTAAAGAATGGAGAGCTGAAAAAATCCAAATAGGCTGTGCTACAATTTAACAGGCACAATGGGTAAAAAAAAAAAAAA
>VZRZ01000146.1:23888-33898 GCA_013398175.1 Climacteris rufus | reverse complement strand
TTTTTTACCACAAATGACTCCCTCAGTCCCCGGGAGCAAAGGCCTTGTTATCTGCATTGGTCCCCCCTCCAGACCAAAGTCCCTCCTCTGAGAGTCCACCCCTCCTGCTCTGGCGTGGGGTGGATCTCTGCTCCTTCCCTGGACCCTCAGGGTGCAGGGCAACACTGCATTAGTACAGTCCTTACCACAGGCTGTGGAGATGTCTCTTAGCTTCGATGTTTGAAGCACCTCCTCCCCCTCCTTCTTCTTCTGACTTTGCTTTGGTGTCCATATCTGTTGTTTCTCCTACATGCTGTACTCCTTCTTCCCTGCCTATCTACACCTACTAGCTACATCTACATGGCGTGCACACGCGTACTACTGTGACTCCTTCTTAAATATGTTGTCACAGAGGCGTTACCTTCTTCTCTAATTGGCCCAGCTGTGGCTAACAGCATGTCCATCTTCAGAGCCATCAGGGATAGGCCCTGGTTGGACAGCTGTGGAAGCTTCTGGCAGCTTGTTACATCTGGCCCCTACCATGCCCAAAAAGCCAGACCCTGTCAAACCACCACACAGACTATAAAAGAACAGAGGGGGAAAAGGGTTAAAGATAAAGCCCTAGTCAAAAAAACAAACATGAGTATTCCTCGGATCCTATGAATAAAGTATGGGAAGGAAGTGCATAAGGAAAACATTGAGAAAGTAATGGACCAGCAGGCAAGACGTGTACTGAGCCTGTCTAGCAGGAGCAGCAGACTGCTGTTTTACCAGTGTGACTGGTTAATGACTTGGCTGTACAGCTGTCAGCTCTCTGTGGAAGAGTCTACTGATCACAGACTTTATAACTGGAAATGCTAGACTTATAGCTAGGTTGGACAGCTGGGGAGGAATCTACTGATCTGGAAATCATGGGTCAGGGATTTGGAAGTGAAAACTAAGGACATGATCCAGTTTCAATGGATTTTCAGAAACAGATTTCAAAGCATTATTGCATAAAATTAACAGTGTGAAAAACAAATAATCTTTTCCTCATTATGTCTCCCATTCTTCATTATGTACAATGAAGTAACAGTTTATTTTTCAAGTCAAAAGATACTCTGAAATTTTACAGTGCAGAATGAACTTGATTCAGATCTCATGAAGAAGGAAATTCTGTAGATTTATTTTAGCTTTTTGCTTTCATAGTCACCATTATGCTGAAACTTAAATAAAAATGCTGCTATGTCCCTTTTCATGATACATTGGCATGTCTTGCTTTCACACAGTGCATCACAGCATTAAAAATGTATCTTCTTAAAGTCCTAAGAATATTTTTGTTATTTCATTGTGAATTGTAATCTTTGTAATCTCCAGTAATCTTAGGATCTGAGCTGCTTGCTGATATCAATTACTGCTCTGACTTCATATCTTGACCCACATGTTAGTCTTCCTCCTAGAATTTCTCCCTTGAAAGCCTCAGGTTGACTTATAGAAGAGTATCATAAGAAAAAAAAAAGAAAAAGGTAGGAAAAAAAAAGTCTCTCAGCAATAAACAAAGTTAGAAATAAAAAACACCCAGAAATTTTCTCCCATGTACTTTTTTTGGAACTGCTGGAAAGGAGAGCAAGGTTGTTCCCATGTAGCAAATAATTTTCCTCAAATACAATAAAAGATTTTTGCAGTTAGGTATCCATGAATTCTGCAGTGGAGGACTTTTCCACATTAAAATACGGATTTCCTAAAACTTAAACACCAAGGAAATTTATTACATCCTTGTTTTAAAAATAAAATAATCAAATACTCATTAGATAAGACAGAGGCACTTTGTCTTAAATTATAAAATAACATCCTTTTCCTCTGAATGTAATTTTATTGGTTTTATTTTATGTTCTTTTTATTATTTATTATTATTATTATTCATTTTTTATTTTATGTAACTTCATTTTTTTCCCCAAAATTTTTGTACTTTATTCTGGACCCTCATAAATGAAAAATTTGAAGCTGAAATCTACTTCCTTTCTGAAATAACCATAGTGTTTTAATTTGTCTTTATAAACAGAAAATGTTTTTTCCATCAGGCAAAGTGCATTATATCATCTATGGGCTCTGTTTTATTTCTACAGAAAATATTAAATATCCTCAGCCAATACATTGGCGTATTTACAAAAATTCTCACTTAGTTATGCAGTATAAATATGCTTAAATAAACAACAATGTAGTAATGTATATATTAGCTTTCTCAGATTCTTCCACATACTTATAACTGATTGCTTATGAACTGGTCAGTATCTGTAGAAAAAAAGATTAGGAAACTGGCAGAAAAGAGGATGTGGTCTGCATGAGAACTTTGAAAACATTTTCTCAGGGGTGTTTGAGCCATGTGCTATTACTTTTAAACTACATTTGATTGTCATTAAACTGGAGTGATATTTAAGATAGAGGAAACTCTGAATGAACAATATTTGGACAAAGACAACATTTATAAGAACTAATTAGTTACTTTAATTTCTGCATTTTAATTTGACTTGCTTATAACCAGGAAATGGTGTATGAGCTCACAGTGGACTCAGTTTTTACTAAGGGAGTTGCTGTGCTTCCATTTGATTTTTCCAGTAGGAAGTTAAAAGATACTTTCACATTCACCCTGGGAAATATAAATTTCTATTGCTTTCCTTGGTAATTGAGAGCAGACTACTACTCACTGGATTCAGCTGTCTATACACACAGTGCTTCTGACTCTGGAAAGTTAGTGCCTGCTTTCAGCAATTTGTATAAAAAGTTAATGGGTGAATATTTACTAAATAGATTCTTCATTCATTTGAGGAGCAAAACCTCCAAAAATAAAATAATCTATTTTCCCACCTTCTTCCTCAGCACAACACTTTTAGAAACCGTGAGAGACTGAAATGCTAAAAGTTAATGATTCAAACAGTTGGCCATTTGCAAAAGCAGAAGGTGCTTTGCTGAGGCCAGGTTTGTACCCCCAGCCGAAAGTATAGAGGAGGAAAGCTTTTGGATGTGTGGTGGCAAAACTTCTGATCTGCATAAGAACAGCCCAGGTGCAGAGCTGGTCAGCACCCACCACAGGATGACCATGACAAACCAACATTTGTTTATCAGAAAGCTGGGGTTTTGAGCCAGATAAGGGAAAAGGCTGATAAGAAGCAGACACTGCTATGTAGGATAGTGCTTTGCATAATGTCAAGGTCCTCCCTTACACAACTGGCTCACATGAAAAAAATTCTCCACACCCACATCCCAGGGAAGATATTGGGACATTCACACACAGGCCTGAAGACAATCATGGCCCTTCTGATGGGGCATAATGTCTCAACCACATATCATATCTTAGAACGGGTCATAAACCCTCAAAAAAACACTGAAGTACCCCCAGACTAATTTCTGGGCCTTCCACCAGAGGACTGCACGTGATCCAAAAGTGTTCCATCAGCCAGTGTAAAACTCCCCACCCAGAGGAGGTACCTGAACCTATACTAACCCATTGAACTTTGTGTGCCATGGGCTTCCCCTACTGCCAAGGGATAAAGACTCTGACCATCCCTTTGGACATATTGTTGCATTTCTATAGATAATAACCAAAATGGCTATGTCTCCCTTCAGTGAAAAAAAAATTGTCCTAAAAGAAACTGCTAGATACATATATATGTATATACATATATCTATATATCTGTAAACACTGGTCATTCAGTGTCATTTCACTCTAATCTGCACCAAGGGATCTATTAACAAAAACCTCCGCTACCCTTGCCTCCAGGGGCAGTTTGTAACAGAAGCTCCAGCCTGAACTTCTTTTCTGTTTATGATTCTTCCTTGCCCATATTTTGGGTTCTCCAACATACACTGGATTTCATCTGGATTTGCTTCTTATTCATAGTTTCTATAAACTCTTCACAGTTTCAGGCACACACTCATAAAGGAAATTGAGGGTCTTAAATTATTAACCTGGCAATGATTTCAGTTTCCTGTTCCTCAGTAAAATCCATATTCTGTGATGGGGCCACTTAGTTAGCCAATGGGAAATGTTGATACAGGCATGAATTTTGTACATTTTAACTGTGTCTGTTGCACTCTAGCACATGCCTGAGCTCCAAAAGTGTAACATGGAAAAATTCAAGAATTTGGTAAACTGTGAAGAAAAACAATTGACATTATTTTTCAGTACAAAATGTTTGGGGTATTTTTAAAGGCAAAACCAGTACTGTAGGTCTTACAATTAAAAACAGTTTAGGCTGAGAAATATTTAAAGAAATTTAACAGGCTACAACACTTAGATCGGAAGGAAATAGATTGTCTCCAAAGTGATATCCAGGTGGTGTGTATCACTGCTATGTGTCTACGTGTTCCACTCTTTTTTGTGTGCAGTTCTACAGTAAAAATTACATTAATAGTAAGAGTTACAAAATATATGCAATTTGCTATGGTTTTGCTGCCTTCCCTATATTAAAGCAATTAAAACATAATGGTAAAATTTCTATATTACTCCTACACAAAAGCAATTTGAACAAGATGGCTTTCAAAGAAACCATTGTAGCAGAATATCATTGTGCATGAATTATAGAGCTGTAGTGGTAGTCCACATTGACTATAAATTAGGCGGTTTTTTCTAATTAAATAGGAAAAGAGGAATGAGATGATACCTCAAAACCCCCTTGAATACCTTGCTGAACCTACAGCCCATAGGTATTAGAGGCAATGCCAAAATTCAACAAGGTGCATTTATAAGTGCAGTTTAACCATATTTCACCTCTGATTTTGGTGTTTTGTCTTTCTAGTTTCATGGTGAGCAACATCACACAACAGAGAAAGGAAAAAGACTGTCATGCAACTCTCTCAAAACACACCATAATCCAAAATAAACAATAATATCTAAAAGACACCACATCATATCCAAAAGAACTGCTGCAGGAAAGGCCCTGCTTAGATATCTAGCACGTAAGCCCAAACCAAGTGAGTCAGTTCTAATTCACAGAGCTGTAATCACTGTTTAGCTCTGAAACACATGCTAATATTTGCTGGCATTGTGGTGTCTTTGGTTGTGGAGCAACTTCTAAGAAGCACTGATGAGCTTTAATTTAGACCAATTATCTTGTTCTGTATCCATGCAGCAACCCTGCTGGTGTGAACTTTCAGGATAGAAGAAGAAAAGAGAAGGAAAAAGAAAGAAGTGGGTTAGATTACCTTCTAACACAGCCCACAGTGGTGGTTTTTTTAACATCTCACTTTAACCTTATTTAAGAAATCTGTATTCTGTTAAACCACAGTGGTCTTCTCTCATTCGGCTTACTGCAACAGAGTAAGACAATACATTTCACAACATAAAGTCCAGTTAACTAGCAAATAAGGAATCTTTGATTAATCTCCACTGCTGTGATACCTGATTAGCTAGTTTTGAAGGCTGAAGCAGCTCTTTTAAGTGCATTTTATTTTTCTCTAATGGTAGATTTTGCTATGTGGCATGAAACATATGTAGAATACATCAGGGTTAATTTGCATTTAAATCCCTTGAAGAGGTCCTCATAAAATTTTATAATTTTTTTTCTGTGTTAGGAATTTCTTCTAAACATAAAAAAGGCATTTCTTTACCCACAGAACAATAATTGTGTTCATTTTCCTTCTACCATGCAATTAAAAGAGGTTATTACCAAATCAATACCCATTTCACAAAATGCATTCCTCCAATGTCTCTTCTGTCCTACTCATCTAACAAGTCTAACCTGTATATTTATTCTGTTGGTGCCTCTGCAGTAAAAAAGCAGAAGTCTAAACCAAACCAAAGCTCAAGCACAATCTCTTAAGCAAAGCTGCAGGTTGAAAATGAACAGAGCATATGCCAATCTGTCTCAAATACCACAGTGTGTTAAGAGCTTTGCAGTCTTTACAGGGATGTCAGGAAGAAATACCTACATATAGGACTTTATTATTTTAGTAGTAATATAGAAATATGAGTAAGAATTTGAACTAGCAATCAAACCCAGTATGAAGCCTAGTACCCATTTTGCTATTTCCACAGAGGATTTTATTAGTATTCAGAGGAAGTCTGCTATTTTTCCATCTCATGGATATTTCTCTCCTTTGCTTAAAATTAATCGTCTTATTGCAAAAGGTAAATAAAGTCAGGCAACTCTTTGATAAAAATAACAATAATTGTTCATGGTAAATACTTGTCCTCTGTAGTCTTCCTCCTTTTCTTTCTCCCTGCTCTCCTTCCTGCGAGGAGTCCCAGAATACAGACTTCAGAAAGAATACTTGAAAGGCAGTGAGATGGGGGTACATGGGTCTGTGGGTCTGCGCTGAAGAAGTAAGTAGAGATATCTGTAAGAAACTTCATGAAAGAGGCTTGAGAGGAAGATCTGCGATGGAAGAAAATTGAGCTAGCTGGGAAAGGCAGAAATGAGAAGGATGAAAAATTAGGTAAATGCCAGTCTGAAAGGGAGAATGTGAGCTTTCTGTTCACTGAGAGAAAAGGGAAAACAAAGCCTAAGGAATAGAGTTTGGTCAAGGGTATTGACACAGTGAGTTATTTTGTGGTAGCATTTATAATAGCTCAAAGTAAAGGAAGATAGAAAGGAAGAAATGCAAACAGTCAAACAGAAATATAGATAAGCTTCTCAGTGGAAACAGAGAGGAGTGGATAATCTCTAAGTGCACTCTAGAGAAAAAAAAATGAGAAAAGTGTGGGCATTTCCTTATTTTTCTTTAACTACTGAATTCAGTCATTTCAGACTTCACAATGTGTGAGCATAAAGTGGTTAGAATACTAACTAATAAACACTGAAAATTCGGAGCCCAAGCACTGGCTAAGGATAAAATAAAGTACATAGAGATTTCTAAAATATTACAATAGACTGATTAACTAAGAGAAATTAAAGAAAGCCTATATAATTGTGGCACCATATACACTTTTACTTAGCACTTGTTTGTGACCATTTTTGTTTCAAAAGACGGTTGCATTGATCATGTTTGTGATCATTTTGGTTTCAAAAGACAGTTGCATTGATCAAGTTAGGTAATAGATCCCATAAGCCTTTAATGTATGTTTACATACTGACATAAGCTTTTCTTACTGTCATTTAAATTATTTCATTAGTTTGAATAAGCAAATGCTGCTGTACACACTATGTGTGAGCATTGATCTTCTTTCCTTATTTTAAGGAAAGCCATTTATTTACATTTTTAATGAGAAACTATATGCTTACAGAAGCCCAAACTATTCTTTGATTGTTTGTCAGTGCCATAAAAAAAGGCTCATAGGTCTTTAATATGATGAAAGATATTTCCTTCAGCATGATAAAATTGGTCCTTGTTTCACTTAGATGGCAAATATTACAGGAAAACAGATAATTTCTCATCCCTAGAGTTTTTGTTATAAGCCATTACCCAAACCTTCTTCCTTTGATGCATTTCTGATATTTATATTCAGCATCTTCATCTACTATGAGATGTTTTCCCTGTTTACCCAGAGGAGAAAACACAAAACTTTTTTGCAAATTTAAAAATCTCTTTGTTGATTGAAAATCATCTTCCTGTCTTCAGATGTATACGTTGTGCTGCGCATATGCATATTTAGGCAATTTCACAAGAACAAAGCTGTGAATCATGATCAAGGATGTATTTTTCCACTTTGTGGTATTTAAGTTGATTTTTTTAAACTTAGAAATTATCAGAATACTTAAACAAAATATTTTCTCGAAAGAACATATGAGGTGCCATAAAAGAAATCAAGGCATTTTTTTCTTTCAGATAAAGAAGTGCAGAAAGCCATGAACACAAGAACAATTATCTTTCATTCCTAGAGATGCTGATTCTATATATTCAGTACACAATCTGCAGTTCTGTTATATAAGTTTTAGCTACACTGGAGAAGGAATCAATCTGTATGTTTTGAGGCATGATTCCACAGGCTTCATCTTCACCCATAAGCACAGTGCAAGTTCTTTTGCAACTCTGAAATCTTTTTTTTCAGAATAAGGAAATTGTTTTCTGTTCAGCATTACTGGGGCCTTGGAGGTGTCCAGCTCATACCTTCTTAGTTTCTGTGTTTGACAATCACTAGCAAAATTTGCTATCATAAAGCAGCACATAGCCGTCTGTCAGAACTCAAGTGAACAGAGACTAGAAGTTTGGTTTAGTACTATCAGGTCTTGAAAAATGCCTGAAAACAAAATAGACAACTTTCATGCAGGGGTGTGTAATGACCTATAGATCAATACAAATCCACTCCACCACTGTGATGTTACAAAAGTACAGAAAAAATGCATGCTGTTTTTATTCATCTTTGTTAAAAATTCTGCATAATAAGGAAGAAAATAAAATGAAATTAAAAATAAAACAAAATAAAATAAAATAAAATAAAACAAAATAAATGAAAATAAGTCCTGTTCACTGGAAAAAGAAACTGTCAAAACTGTTGAAAAGTGGTTTAGTAGGGCAAGCAAAAGAATCAACTTGGTTTGAAACTTTAATAGTATTTAGGAATGACTTTCACTCCCTAAAAAGTACCAGTTCTGTGGCCTTAGCCTCACTTGGAGAGAGTGGGAATCAATAAATAAGTAACAAGACTGAGACAGAAGAGGATGAAAGCCAGTAACCAGAAAGTTATATAGTAAGAGACTGACCTGTGTTCAGTGTAACTCATCTGAAACAAAAAGGCAAGTGATCTGAGTGATTTAGACTTGCAAAATGTCACAGAAATTCTTGTATTACCTGGCTTTGACAAGTTTACACGTTCAAAACACAAACAAAACCAAGAAAAATTTGTATAGACCATTGAACAGCTTTGGAAAATGTAGGCTGAGGACATACATTAATCAATACAGGAAAAAGGTGTATATTTCTAACCCTACTCAAGATAGAGTACAACAAAGTGCTTGCAATTACATTTGTTAGGTCTTTTAATCACAGAATAATACAGGTTGGAAGGAGCTCTGGACTGCCAGCTTCAAGCAGGGTCATATACTTAGCTTGTATGTGCTCTCTTTAAAATTGCACTGGCAAGAGTTCTGGGATGTCTCCCATCAAAAGAAAGCTTGAATTGCAGCAACAAAGCAAAAGTTTGGTTCTTACTGAGGCAATGTGCTCTCAAATTGCCAGTCTTGAGCTTTAGTTAGCAGATTGACTCTGTGCATTTTGTACCTATTGCAGGCAGCAGTTTGTGGTTATACAATAGTTTTTGAAAACTACAACGAAGACACACCTTCATTCAGTAAAGGCAAGATTATTCATTATGTCATTAATTGTAAGACGTTTTACCACAGTTTTTTATATTACTTCTTCTACTACACCAAAAGTTAAGTTAATCACTATCTAAGTATGGTTTCCTTTTAAAAAGTAAAACAAAAATAATTTTTTTTGGTAACTTTTAAGCATTTAGTTTTTTTCCTGTGAATGTCATTATTAATTTGGGCCACATTACAGTATGGTCTGAAATGGTAGTTGCAACTGCATTTTCAAATATAAAAAAGTAATTAGTATTTAGCATATACTTAAAAAAAAAAGAATAAGCATAGTTATTCTCTGATATAATATAATGAGTTCAGTAAAAAAAAAATATAGTAATATCGTTGTAAAACAAGGTCAGTTGTCTAAGTGGTTGAAGTGAATTTTCCCCTTCTAAAGATATAGCAGAATCAGCTTTGCTGCTTTATAACTCTCACTGCCATTTATATTCGGTTGTCTCATCACTTGAAAATGTGTTCTATTGAATCTTTTGGAACACTCTTCTTATATAAAAACTACTGGCAAGATCTCAGGAACAGTAAAGACCGCAAATTTCTTCTAGACTGTGATTAGGCATTAGTCAATGTTGTAAAAGACCCAAACACAGGTCTCGCCTTTGCCAGAGTCAGAAAATTTTAGATGAAAATACAAATTTTTAAAGCAGGACATTGCACCTGAGAATTTAGCATTTCCAGGACGATATTCTGATGCTGTCTACTCGGGAATTTTTCCCAAATAAAAATACAATCACAGGATTTGAGGCAAAAGGGGTATTCTCACTTAAAAAAAAAAAAAAAAAAAAAAAAAAAAAA
>VZRZ01000146.1:0-23831 GCA_013398175.1 Climacteris rufus | reverse complement strand
AAAAAAAAAAAAAAAAAAAAAAGCAAAACTTTGTGTTTCCTTTTGATATAATTTTTTCTTTTTCCTTTTTTTTTTCTCTTGATGTAAACCAAAATATTAAAGAAAATAAATTCCAAGACCTTGGAAGCTCTATGAATGGAATTGTTGTTTGCTAGTCATTTTAACTTTTACAAAATGAAGTCTGATGGTTAAGAAATTATCTGCAGAAGTTTAACATAAAACCTTTTGCATTTGAATTTACATTCATTAGAAGACCTTCACAGTCAGAATATTTCTAATATACACAGTTTCAGATAAAAGATATTTTACTTATGGCCAGAATGAAATGGAGCTAAAAGAGAAATTAATTTTCTACCTGTGTTTTCCAAGATTAGTTCAGGAATAGCATAGAAAGGTATTAGAATAGAAATAGAAAAACATGTTAGAAGACTATCTGAAGGGACAAAAGGTACAGTAGAGTGAGACAACTGACCCCGTCAGAAACAAATACACAGGTGCAAAGTTTATCACTCATAAAAATTTAAAAAACCCCTGAAGGCAAGAAAAAAGTCTTTGTGCGTGAATGAAACTAAGCACAGCAGAAGATGCTATTCAAAAAAAGCACAGCTTTAATGTTGCATGTTATGGACTTAAAATTAATCACATATTTAAATCCCTCAGTGAATTGGAGAATAAAATTGTTAAGGAAAATAATCATGTTCACATTAACTTATGGTCTAATGATGAAAGTAGTCAGCTCTGATTAAGGGAGCTCCAAAAATGGTGCAGTACTCTGTTCACCATGTGTAATGTAAAGTACATAACCTCTTCCTTTATTGAAAATTAAAATATAGATTTTTCCCTTCCCTGTTGGTGACTTTTCCCACTTGTGTCTTTGAGTCAACAGATTCTGTCATAATGAATATTTTTCTCTTTTTTCTTGTCTTTTTTCTTTTTTCTTTTTTCTTTTTTCTTTTTCTTTTTTCTTTTTTCTTTTTTCTTTCTTCTTTCTTTTTTCTTCTTTCTTCTTTCTTCTTTTTTGTATTTTTTCTTTTTTCTCTTTTCTTTCTTTTTTCTAATACAAGGTAAATCAATGTCCACAGAAATGGGAAATGTAGCTTTGCCTCTTTTCTGGGGAATGTTCCCCAATGAACACTGTAATCACAAAGCTAATGCACGAGGTTCTGAAGTAACTCAGCTCTAAAAGGAAATGAGACTTACAAAACACTTTTGATCTCAACATTTTATTGCCATGTGGGTCCTCATTTTTATGCTTTTCAACTATGTAGCATATTTTGATATATGTGTCATGGAGCACTGAAAGCCAGGCACAGGAAATCTCTCCCTGTGTTATGTTACTGAAGGAAAACTGAAATTATTGTCTCTACACATCTAAGTTGACCATTATAATGTTTACCAAATGGGTCTTTTCTAGATGACATGCAATGATGGAAATTGATGCCCACTCAGCAAAAAGAGAGAGGGTGCCTCTGAAGAGTTATTCAAAAAAACTCCATCTCTTGTCTACTTTGAGATCCTATGGACAACTTTCGTTGTGTGATTCAGTAATCTTTGGGATAAGCAGCCATATACTGGGCTGAATGCTTCACCATATATATCTGTACATCTTAGTTTTCAGAACATAAAGAACTTCTTCAGACAACACAGAGTGAATGCCACTACAGTAACATTTTTTTACCATAGTGCACTATTAAGAGCACTTTAAAGACAGGGGGTCTTGTTTCTAAGGCCTCCTTCCCCAAGGATGCTGATCTTTTCATAATCACTGTACTGTAAGCCACGCAGGACAACCTTTTTTTCGCTGCCATTTGACCACTAGAATGAACAGTTCTGGGGTGACAGAAGTGCTAAATTGTGTTGCTGCATAGACAGTTGAGAATACACATCCAGAAAGAAAGGAAGGCAGATCTGTTTTCTGCTTATGCATTATCTTTTTAAGAGTTATTAGATAAAGAACTGGCACAAATGTGGACAGTAGTATTTTACCAATCACAACAGTATTAAAGAAAAATGCTTCAAAATTATGACATTTTTAAAAATTACAGTCATAGGGAACCATGTATATCAGATAGATACATCTGAATCCAAGCTGCTAAAAGTTACTGCAGAGCAATGAAAAGAATTTAAGATTGGGGAAAAAAATGTTATCCACAGGCAGACAAAAATCATATGCCAAAATTCTAAAACTGTGACTACTACACAGGATCTCTCTTATCCTTTAAAGTTTTTTGTATGCAAACAGATGACTGGGCCCTGGCCTGAGGTTTAGTTAACTGAACAGAATATAACACAGTAGTGAATGAAAATATAATAAATTGCATGTAATAAAAAAAAGAAGTGAAAAATTGACAAAAATTACAGATAATGCCATGGTGAAAGACTTGATTTCTCAGATGATTGAAGGGGAGTTAGTGAGAAATAGCTGTAGTCAAGCTATCCAGTTCAAAGGACAGTATTAAGGTCCTTTCAAGGAATGGAATCCAAAGTAGCTGTATCAGTAATGACATTATAAGGAAAAGATTACTTTCATAATCACATTAGAAATTACAAATTAGGGAATAGATGTTGCAAAATTGTGACAAAAGGGGAAAAGAAAGTTATTCATGGATTATATGTCTGGGAGAAGACAAGTGTAAAGCAAAAGATGGATCAAGGTGGTTGAGAAGGCCAGCCATGGACAGTGTTCACACATGCAGTGTACTGGGAAGAGAGAAAACACCTAGATCCTGAAATGAGTCAAATTAACTTTCCCTTTAGACCTAAGCTGCTCTCCAGGTCCTGCTGGAAGGAAGAGCAGAATGAACTTAGTGCACCTGAGTTAGATGGAAAAAATATGTTTTCTGAAAGGGCCACTTCTGCTAGGGAGGAAAATAATAAATGTTCTGTTCCCAAACATGTTGGTATATAAAAAATCCTCCACCATTTCCTGCCTTTTACTTCAGTTATTTTATGAGAAGATAATAAAGTGTTTTTTTCTCTTTTATTTAAAGCAGGCAGATATATACCTGCTAATTTAGAATATTGAAGGTGTATCATTTACACATCTCACTGTGTGAAAACCATTTGCAGTCTAAGATACATTTAGGATTTTGGAATAAATTTTTAAAGCCAGAAAACTCTTTAACTATTTTGAAGTCTTTTCAGTTAAGTTTTCCCAGTTAAATAGAAGATGACACAAAATTCCATTTAGCTGTTTCCTAAAGACAAAACTTGTGCTGTTATCATGCATTAGTCTTGAAATTCCCTCAAGTAATTTATTGAAATTGTAATGTACAAGAACATGAAGACTAAGTGGTAAGTCTTTTTCAGGAAGGAAATTTCATGGCATAGGGTAGGCTGTGATTTATTCTTGTTCATTTGTCATTAATAGCTGAATGCTATTACATAGCAAACAAAAGTTTACAGTGTTTGGTGAGAAGCTAATCAAAATCAGTTTGGAGTAATTCACCTAACATGCTCTAAAACTGCACTTGAAAAGCTGATCTGATTTTTACTGTGCATCTGTTTGCAGCTGATCCCTCCACTGGCTTTCCAAGTTGGGTATTTATTTGCTGATGATGAGGAAATGCTAATATTCTGCTAATTAGTACATTTGTATTTGAAAATGGGTTTTAGCACATTTAATGTTTTAAGCTGAAGATTAAATTAGAGAACTCTGTCACACTAAGTTCACAGAAGGAGGGGGATTGGTAATGATAGTGAATTGTGAGTGTGATGACTTGATGACATCCGTTTCTCTGTGATGAGACCAATTTGTAAACCATCTGGCACTGAAGACTTTAGTTACTTGCAGTTATAATGGAGATATTTTGGATACAACACTAAACGAGCATGATAACACCTATTTGGTGAGTTAAATGCTTAATACAGATATCCTGATGGAATTAAGTACCCTTGGATAAGAAGACACAGGGTAGTGTCATTTTGTTGTACATATTGATGGATGAGCCAGTTGAAAAGATATAAACTCCATCAAAACAGGGAAATTTGATTTTTCTGTTTTACTCTTGTATTAACCATTCCAGTGGAGTCCAGAGTATTCTGTCTAGCAATTAAAAATGCATGCAGCAAGACTTTTTCCTCTGGACAGAAAAACAGGAGAGTTATTATTACAAGGTGCAGCATACTGTGTCTGCAAGCAACAGCTCATGTGAAAATTACAGTCATTAGGGCTCAATGGTAAATAATTTTTATTTCTATTTAATTTAAATTAAATCTGCTTCAGAATACATGTGGAATGGCAGATTGCCAAGAATGCTAGTACAGGTTTTGCCTGTCTTTTCTGCAAGTCTTTTGTTAGAATGAAAGGATGCTTTCTAGCATCACCATTATGAACTATTTTATTTTCAAAACATATTGAAAAAAATATCAATAGCATAGAAAAGGCTTTATAATTTTTGAGAAATATGCTTACTTCCCTGCCTTATTATTTTAGCATCTAGTCCATAAATCAGACACATGGCACCAATCTAAGCCCAGTTCTGTTACAACATACTTGGATATATTTCAAGGATGTATACTCTGCAATATAGACAATTTTGATTAACTAGAAATAGTATTATCTGAAATTATATGACAGTTAATCTGAATTTGTTGATGTCATAGAATGGTTTGGTTTGGAATGGACCATAAAGATCACCCAGTTCCAACACCTCTGCCATGGGCAGTGACATTTTTCACTAGAGGAGGTTGCTGGCAGGATGGTTTCCACCCCCCTCTCTCTGCCAAATCTTATCTGCTGATGCTAAGATTAGAGGACCATCTTCCCCTAAGCTCTTGGTGCCAGCTATACGGGGAAGGCAGAATATCCAAGATAAAGTGACTGACAGACACAAGGATTTTACAATATAAAAGAGCACTGTGAGCTTCAAAAAACCAGACAACAGTTTTGTACTTCTCAAAGTGCACACACTGTTTTCTCCAACATACTTAGACATCAGTATGCCATATTCTATGCTTCCCTTCCAGAAGTTGAGTGAAAAGAATTGGTAAGTTACATTGGGTTCTAGGCTTACTATTTCTTTGATATAGGTACCTTTATTTTTGTGCACTATTTATTCTACTGGTAGTATCTTTTGTTTATCCTGTGTAGTAAGAAGTTTTGCTTAAATTCTGGTCTCATATGTGTTTTCTTGTGACTATTACAATAAATCAATCCATGTTGTAATAATTCTGATCGATCATAACTAAAGAACCAGAGAGAGAACACATGGTTTTGGAGTGCAGGCCACTCCAAGAGAATTAAAACCCATTTAAACTCTCTCATATTCATAACAGTTGCTCAAAACTCCATTCAACATGGCCTTGAACACTTCCAGGGGTCTTAGTGGAAACCACAGAATCCAGACCACAAAACATGTTTATGAACTGTCCACACATAGTACAAACTTTAGTCCAGAGCTCACATATTTTCAGAAAATCTAACTTCAGGACACAGATATATAGGAAGATAAACTTCATTCGTTTCATCAGTCATTTTTCTCTCCTTATTCTGTTTTTTAATTTGTCTTAATTCATGGTAAGTCTGAAGGCAATAAAAGTGGGAGATTTAAAGTAATTTAAGCCACAAATTTCTTTATAACAAAATACAGTGTTTTCCCATTAGAAGTTGGCAAAGGGAAGATAACAGGCAAACAGCTATTCTTCGTCTGTGACGTTTTTCTCTTCAATGATAATCAAAGTTTTTTCTTTATTGTGAAAATTCCTTATTAAGATTCTGCCATTGACTGGCAGAGTTAAAATAATTCCCTTCTGTCTGACAGGTCCTGATCCTCTGCCTGCTGAACTAAAAGAAACTCATAATTAATTATTGTTGGACAAGAATCCTAAATCCTTATTCTCATCAGATAAGCCTTCTGTTTTTGCCTTGGCTCAAATCCCAGCTAGAAATTTATGATTCCTTAGCTTCTTTTTGTAGGTGCCATGAATCATACAGGCTTATGAGTGAAGAAATACTGTGGTGGTGTTCCTGTATTGGTTAGTACATGATATATTTGTACAACTAATACCCAGTAGAAAAGCTACAGAATATATGCATGTTAAAAAAACAGTTGTCAAGTTAGTTTGATGTCACTCTTCAGAAGTCCTGCTTTGTGCCTCCTGTACATGACCATGTTTGGATTAATTCCACACTGCACATGACCTGCAGAGTTAGGCACATCAACACAAGTATCTGAGATACAGGAGTCTCATTTCCAGAGCTGATCAATGTAAAACTACCCATTAATAATGTTTTCAACATTTAAAACAACAAGAAGGAAACCACAGATTATAGAAAATGGATGATCAGAATGAGAAAGTGTCAATTAACATAATCTTTTTCAAATGCAATTCAGTGATGCAATTGGTCAGCTAATTAGGTATGCAAAATTTCCACCAATTATAGTAAAAAGTAAAACTTCTCAGATAAAGACTTTCAAAAATCTCTGGGAAAATGTGCAAAGATTTCTGCTAAGTGACCATCCTGATCCAAAATACAAATTTTGATAGTATTGCTGTCCTTCCTGAAAAGCTCTTTGTGTCCTGTAGGCTGCTGAAGAGATAGCAAATCCTTTACTGGGTTTATCTGGTTTATCTAGTCACCCTGTGACCCTTTACAAATACTAAATTATTTTCAGAACAAATTGAAGCGTACTTCTTTATGTGTGATATTGGAAAGAATGTGAGAATATATTCATAAAGAAAAAGGTGCTATTAAAAAGTATTATTTTACCATTCAACATGTATCATTATAGACCAGTATCATTGCTCTCACCATCCTTTACTGGTTACCCAACATTTCCCAAAATTTATCTCATTTTTAAAATACTATTTGGTTACCCAAATGCTTTAAAAGTACTAAAATCCTTCCTTCCTTCTCTATTACTCTCACATGAAATGTCAAATGATAATGTATTTCCCTGGCAAAATGTAAGAGAAGTTATTTAACAGAACTAATACAATAAAGGCTACAGAGACAGTACTCAGATGTTAGTACACTATAGTTTTCTCCCTAGCCCAGTGAATGATGAGACATAATTAATCTCAAAAACACCATACCATTTTCTGCAAAACAAAAAATCTTTTGCTCAGGAAAAAACCTGTGATGCTGAAAGCTATTGCTGGTATGGTATAAGATATAATAGCATCAGTGGTCTGCAATTATTCACCAATTTTCATTGCCAATATATCTCTCTATTTAGTTCTATTTAATTCACAGTGTGTCCTCTCATTATGAGAAGGGAGGGGATAAATGGGAGTGATTTTGTTACAAAAATTTAGGCAGCCTAGGTTCTCAACATATTGAAGAATGAAGAATGAAGACTGGGAAGTCTTCTGAGGATGTGTTTTGTCCTGATGGGAAACTCTTATTGTATTTAGTTTAGATAATAGAACAACCTATTTAAATAATAAACATGAATTGCATGCTCAAAGCAGAAACTCTGTTCGGCTATTAAGGGAATCTAATTTGGAAAAGCAAAATGCATCATGTATGTCACAGTATTGTGCTAATATGTTTAGGTATTTCTGCAAGTTTACTTAGTCCCACACAACATAAAAACCAATACAAAATTTAAGTACACTAAATCTGTGCTAGCTATACGTGAGAAAAAGCAATTGTGAACCAATATTTCATGTATGTGCTCACAGTGAATTGTTCACTAATTGGTTTAGGGCCCTATGCTGTCTGATATTTTTAGCAATAATAGATAAGAAAACACTAAGTTATTGTCAGCTAACTTTGATTTGAAACAAGGATTTGGGGAGTGCTAAATGGATAAGTGATTCTAAGAATTCTAAATTAATTAAATAATAAGAAATAAAAATAAATATTTTATTGCAATGAGGCTAGCACCCTACCATTGTGGGCAAAAAATTGTGTAGCTGTACATACAAGTTAGGCGACCCCATGTGGCTGAATATGTTTGGGCAAACATGACCAATAGTCCAAATTAGGAAGAAAAACTTTTCCAACTGCAACGCTTTATAGAATAAAACACAGAATAAAAATCCCAAGATTTTAGTGCCCTTCCTTTGAAAGAAAGGCAAAGATTCAGGATGAAGCATCTGAGTTGCATTAACATCAACTGTTGCATCATATTCATACCAAAGGTGGAAAGAATGGGTTAAAAACATAAAGCTATGGCTTCATTGCCCTCTGTCCTGCCACCAAATGAGTAGGGCACACAACAGCAAAGGATACTAGAATCACAGGATCATAGAATGGCTTGGGTTGGAAGACACCTTACAAATCATATAGTTCCAATCCCTCTGCTGTGGGCAGGGACACCTTCCCCCAGACCAGGCTGCTCAAAACCCCATGCAACCTGACCTTGAACACTCCCAGGGATGGGGCATCCTCAACTTTTCTGGGAAACCTGTTCCAGTGGCTCACCATTCTCACAGTAGTCTCTTTGTAATATCTAATCTAAACCTATTCTCCTTCAGTTTGGAGTCATTCCCTGTTGTTCTGTCACTATGTGCCGTTGTACAAAGTCTCTCTCCATCTCTCCTGTAGGCTCCTGTAGCAGCGCACTTGGCAGAAGCTGCTGCTTTTGAGCTTCAGGTTTTGGTGGGAAGGAAGCACAGGCAAAGCCCTCAGCCTTCTTCCTCCAATATCTGAACTCTCTGCCTGAGCTGTGGTAAAATCCCATATTTCCCTTGTGTTACCTGTACCCATATCTCAGATGCCATATATGGCTATGTCCTGGAAAGCTCTTCTCCACTGGTCACTTTGAACTATGCCATTCCCCACTGAGTGTTTCCTGATCCCATCTCCCTTTAAAAGAACCCTGCAGGGCTTCCTCCTGGCNGAAGCAACACTGGATTCACAATAAAGGGCTGTTATCCCAGAGAAAGGCCCTCTGTCTAAGCCTTTTATTCTCATCGGTGTTAGTACACCATGCCTGGGGAAACTCTCGTCCTAGAGGAGCCAGCAGAAACAGGTTATCTGCGGTAGCTAGAACTCTGTCCTTTGGGAGAGTTATACAACTCATCTGGGCAGGGATCACACACGGATAAAAGAGCTGTCGCTACCTCGAGAGCATTCCGGGCATTAGCACTTTTAGGCTCCCTTCAGATACTGGAAGGCTGCAAACAAACCCAACTCCAGGCCAAACAAACCCAACTCTCTCAGCCTTTCATCACAGCAGAGGTGCTCCATCCTTCTAATCATCTTGGTGACCTTCTCTGGACTCAGTCCAACAGGTTGATGTCCTGCCTGTGACAGGACCACAGAGCTAGGTGCAGCACTGCAGGTGGGGTCTCACCAGAACAGAGCAGAGGGGCAGAATCCCTTCCCTCACCCTACTGCCACAATGCTTTTGATGCAGCCCAGGACAGGATTGGCCTTCTGTACTGCAAGTGCACATTGACAGGTCATGTCCAGCCGCTCATCCACCAGCACCCCCATCCACCAGCATGCACCAACCCCTACTCAGCTGGGGCTGTGCCTGGCTGCCATGGCTCTTCAAACATCATGGAGAGTGACTCGGCAACTACATCAGTCAGTTACCTCAGGACTCTGGGATGTATCTTGTGGAGTCCCACAGACTGAGAAGTAGAAATTACTCCTAAGGTGAAAATTGGGCTTTGAGCGTTTGTATCACCTGCTTCCTTAGCCCATCTGAGGGCTGTCATTCAAATGACTTTTATGGAATATTTCATTTTTCAGTTCTAACCAGTTTCTCTGTTGTCTATACACAGCATGCAGTGCTTACACTCTTGAAACATTCTTCTCAACTGACTTTAAAAGCTTATTGTTGTCTCAATAAGCTTGTCTTAACAATAATGTTAACTATAGAAATACATCTTATTTCTAGTTAGCCCTTCTCAGCAGCGGTCAAGAAATTCTTCCCTATATTTTGTATTGTTTTTAATCCACAACTTGTATTTCAAACATAGTACAAAAGTGCAGTGTCCTTTGAAGAAAAAGACAGAAGAGTAACACTTCTATCTTGCTGAAAGTAACCTAAATCTTTGCTAAGAAAACAGCAACCAATTCCACCACTATTCCAGAGAAGATACAATTTTTCACTGTTCTTGACAGAGATTTGGAGGACTAGTTTTCCTTGGATTTTTTTTTGCTTCAGGCAAGTTGCTGTATAAAATTGTTTGCCACTTATCTGAGCATATGCCTATTTATATTTTCTTTGGGCAATTCAATCCCTTTGCGCTTTCAGCACTTGACCTTATCTTTGAAAGTACCTACTAACATGCCAGCTTGGCAGAGTTTTGTGTGTATGTTCAATAGAAACTGGAATAAGGTAAACAATTTCATTCATGTAGTCCATCAATAATTCTTATAGTATCAGTGATCTCAGTAAGAATTCTGACCAAGTAGGTAATTTCAACTGAAGTGAGATTTGCTCCTGAATTATCATTCAGTTTTGATTTGCTTACACCTCACACATTTCACTTTACCATCAAGCAAATCCATAATTTGTGGAACTCTTGCCAAAGTGAATGGATCTGGGTTCTTCCTTAAATACTGTATGAAACGGCTACATACTTCTTTCTCCCAAAACATCTGTGAAGAACAGCATGTGGTTTAGTTTTATGATTCTCTCAAAATGCATTTCAACATAGCTTTACATGTTATGAAGTTGATTTGCTTTGATTTAGGACAAATGAATCTGATTATTTTTCTATCTAGTTCTCTCCTGACATATAAATAAATCAGAGCACTTTTTATACTACTTTAAAAGAAGATATCAGTTGTGTGATATTCACCCTGTAGTAGACCCAACATTTATTGCATTATCTAATAGTCTGACATAACAAGTGCTTCACAGAAGTTGCCACTACCTTCAGCTGCCAGGTCCACCCCAGTCTGAGGCAGTCCACTCAGGAAGCCTTCAGATCCCTGTTGTTCTCATTACAGGCAACAATGGCAGTCCTCTTGGAAAGGCAGTGGATGCAGGTAGTAGCTAAAATAAACATCAGATATGTGGCTCATCCCCACTGTGCAAAGTCACTTGATCCCATACTAAAAGACACTGAAAACCCAAATTGGCTGTTCTCAAATTTGTG
The DNA here is from genome assembly GCA_013398175.1 of Climacteris rufus. Taxonomy (NCBI): domain Eukaryota; kingdom Metazoa; phylum Chordata; class Aves; order Passeriformes; family Climacteridae; genus Climacteris; species Climacteris rufus. Next base: position 12,821 of record VZRZ01000146.1, on the reverse strand, counting down.
TCTAAGGCAAATGGGAAGTAACTCTATACTTAGAGAACAGATCTGAATTTGAGCTCAAAATAAGGTGAATATGATGGATGACAAGAATATTATTTTCTTCCATACAGAGGAGTTCAGTCGTTTATATGACCTGGTCCTCTTTCAGTAGCTGTGTATTCTCCTTCGCTGGAGGGAGATGACCCTCTAGAGTCCTTACAATGAACAGAGCTTCCATTAGGGTCTTTATGCACAACTCTGCATTATGAAACAGTAATTTAATTCTTAAAATCTTCAATACACATCTCAGATTTGGGACAGATCCTTTATTAAGAAATTGAATACACAGCTGCTTCATTTTAGATCAAATGATGTAAAACTTTCTTTAACCGATCTATATCACTGTAACCAAACTCTTGCTTCTCTACAGCATTATGATTAGGTGCCAAGACACACTATGCAAGTGAGACATGAATTAAAACTCACTAAATCCACTTGGTTCCTGCTTTAGCTATAAAGTCAGTATTTCTTCCTATGTAACATTAATTTAACTCTGTTACTGAAATAAAACTTTCAAGTTTCTCTCCTATGCATGTAAATTAAAAAAAAAAAAACAGTTAGGGGTATGGGCACAGATTACAAGCATCATGCAAAAAAAATCAGAGGAACTAGGGCTGGTATCATTTGACTTAATAACATGGTCTCATTCAGTTTCATTTCTTCTAATTTCTTCTGACTAATGCTGAATACCTTTAGTCAGAGAGGTTCTATTCAATAAGGTATTTTAGAAAAAGATAGAAACAAGTAGATTTGAGGTAGACTCTTCATGACATATCTTGTCAGTGCACTTAAGTGTAAGAACCTTGCAAAAGTATAGTATCCCTTTCTTCAATAACTGAAAGCTAAACCAAATGCTGCATCAGCACATTAACTGAAAACAAACTTATCATTACACTCAAAACCTGAAGAGATTTCCAGTGCACTGCTTATCAATGGCAGCTGTAGTAATATACTCACTGTATTTAATGAGAGGAAAAATTATATTATTAACATTCCAGAAACAGCTCAAATCAGGAGCTCTATTTCAAATTTTTGACAGCTGGGAGTCTGACCCATTACAATGTCTAAGAGTTTCTTAGAAATTAAGATTAGGAGAGACAATTAGGTAACTACTGTGACCTCTTATTTTCCACTGGTGCTGCATTACAGCATCCAGTTATCTTTGTATTGAGCCACATGATTTATGTACTAATTACAGCATAGCTTGCATTTGAGTAAAGCATATCATTCTGTATGTCACTCAGTCTCAAACCTACCATACTAAGAGATGGTTACTCTACCAATTCATTTGACAGTTCATTTCAGGGCTTAATTATCTTTTCAATTAAAGAGGATAATTTAATTTTCAAATTCAAATGTGTCTGTTTTTATGATCCAGTCACTGGTTCTTATTATTGTTTTATAAATTTAGTAACTGATGTGTTTCATCTTTGAAGATACTTATACAAAAATTGTAAAAGAATAATAATTCCATTTTCTTGTTCATACACTATAAAATCAAGCTATTTAAGTCTCAAGGCTATCCAACTTTTTAAATCCTTTTATGAAACTTTTTGATTCTTCTTCAGTTTTTAAAATTTATCTTAAAATTGAGAATACTAGAACCTCACACAATCTTCCAGTATCAGAAAAAAACACTGCAGTTAGATAAAATCATGTTTATATACCTTCCCTTTTAAACCTCTTTCTATCACTTTAAAGCCTGCATTCTCTGTTCTACCACAGCATCATATTGGGAACTGAGACTACATTCTTCATTAGAGTCACTAGTTTCCAGATATGGTCATCTGGTATTCTTAATTTCTTTTCTGGTTTCTAAATGCAGTCTAGCTATATCTTGCAGCATTTCAGTGTTCTTTTTTTTTATATGGCACAGTCATTCTTCCAATGAAAAAGATTCTAAATTATTCTGCTGCCAGGATCACAAGACATATTTATATTAGTAGTGATTTTAAGTTTACTTTCAAAAATTTGATAAAAAACTGATCCAATCCTTGCAGAGTATCACCATAAGTATTCTTATGAGTCCTCCCTTTTTTTGAGAGAAACCTTTTCTCTTGGTAAGAGAGAAATTCTGAATTACTAAATTTCAAGCCTGAACAGAATGTGGAAATTAATGAGGAAGCTGCAGATTGGTTCTCTATTCTCTCTTTCATTTTGATCTCTCATTATGCTCTCTCTTCCTAATCATCTGTGGTTTAGCAATATAAACATGATCTCTTGCTAGAATCCAGTTCCAGGTCATGACACCTAGATTTAAGTGTCTCCCTAAATGTTTGAATTCACAGGATCACCATGAGATGTGTGACTAGCTCACATAAAGAACTACAGACATCTAAAATTAGACGAGAGAATAATTTCAGTGGGAGTCTGTCCTCTCTCTCCATAGGCAGTGACTAGACAATTATCTTAAAGGAAAGTCTAAAATATTAGGAGTCAGTGATTGTGTAGGGGTGCCTCTCTTTCTGCATGAGTAAAATAATATATTAGGGATGTTGCAAAGTTACACTAGATGAATCCCACCCTTGTGGTTAATAATCTAAGAGAACCTAAATTAATCCTGGAGGTTTTGGGGGTTTTTTTCGTTGTTAAAATACATTTTTATTGAAACAGAACATTAGTAAGAGAAAGTCAAAACCAGCCATGTATGGTTAATGCAGCACCTTAATATTTGTCCTTTTTTTTTTTTTTTTAACTATTAGTTTAATGTACTAACACTAGTGCTCCATTCCTTCTTGACACTGGAAATAATTGAAGAGATTTTTCAAAGGGAAATAATTGAATAGATTTTCCAGAGGAATCTTGAAAGTATTATAGTGTCACATTATGAACAGTCATCTTACATGTTTATGTTTACAATGCAGAGCACAGAGATAACTTTTGTAACATGATACAGAGTTCTAATGATCAATCCATTATGTTGTCCATGCATGCTTTATTTTTACATTACAGCTAAACCTATGTTCCAGTGGCTGCTGAGGAAGCCATTAAAAGGCTGTTTGTGTGCACTACAACATGAAAATAGAGACCTTGGGAGCTTTGCCAAAAGTATCCCACGGCTAACTGTAAATAATAACTGGCTCATGGGAAAGGTTATAATCCTTGTCTCCTCCTCTAGCAGTTGATACAGGTTTTCTCTTTGTTTTATAGAAGGTTTTTTTGCATAAATGTTTTCCTTTCCAGATTTGAAAATTTGAATTGCACCCTGAAAACATCCAACACTCCAGTGAAGTAATCAGAAACCAAGCTTTTATGTCTATGACTTGACTTTAACCAGAGCAAAGTGAGTATTCCATGACACCATTCTAAATCTGATAAAATTTAAAATTCACTTTTCACAGAATAAATGAAAGGCATTTGAACCTTGGAACTCTTACTAGAAAGAGATTTGAAGAAATAAACTCTAAAACAGAAGCAGGTCCACAAGAAAGATGTACAATTCCTTATGATAACTGAGCTGCAAATAATATTCCCCATTTTAAAGAATCACAAATACGTAAAGGTGTTTTCAATTTAATCAGGATTTTTTTCTCTTGTATTTTAGGACCTTTATTCAGATAGAAAAGCATTTTTTTTCAATGTTGGTAACAAATAATCGAAAAAACAGAGTCAAAGGATGCTAAGTACAAAATATTTGTAAATTTAGTGATAATTATCCAAATTTATTTTACTTCATATAATATCTGATTTAGATATTCATCCAGTTATTAAATTCTTGATCTGTTCCGGGACTGTTGGATATTAGCTAATGGTGTCATAAATTCACTAGTGACAGAACATGTTGTTTGAATGATTGCTTAATTTTCTGCCTAGAAGTATGTTACAACCCACCCCTGAAGGTGAGGGTAATTAAGGTCCTTGTTAATAGATCTCTTGGGCTGAATTAGAGTGAAATGGCACTGAATGATCAGTGTTTAGATAGATAGACAGATAGATAGATATAGATATAGATATAGGTATAGATATAGATATAGATATAGATATAGATATAGATATAGATATATAGATATATAGATATATAGATATATTTAGGGTTTATTTTAGAACAATTTGGTTGCAAATAAAAGGAGAAATGTAGCCTTTTTTGTTATTATCTATAGTAACATAACAATATAAAACTATGAAGATACCATTTAAGAAAGTATGCAAGAAAAAGAAAAGAAAGAAAAAAAGAAAGGAAGAAAGGAAGAAAGGAAGAAAGGAAGAAAGAAAGGAAGAAAGAAAGGAAGAAAGGAAGAAAGAAAGAAAGGAAGGAAGGAAGGAAGGAAGGAAGGAAGGAAGGAAGGAAGGAAGGAAGGAAGGAAGGAAGAAAGGAAGGAAGAAAGAAAGAAAGAAAAGACAGTAGAGAGGAAAAATATCACCACCTGTGGATCCAGCAATGAGAATTGATTGTTGCTTGGCTGAAGTGATAGTTGTAGTCTTGATTCAACAGGTGTGGGGAAAGCCCGCAAAACATAGAGTTCAACGTGTTATTACACATTCAGGTTCGGGAGGAATACCCAGGTACCTTCCCTGGTGGGAGACATGGACAAAAAATTGTTTTTCAAAAGCTATTCAATGAGATTTTTAGAAATTATTTGCAAGTAAACATAAACTTTTGATTTGTTATATATTCTTTTATCTAAAATTGATCTAGCCAAGCAGCCACTTTAACTTGTCAGCAATCTTATAACACAACAATGAAACACCACCCATCACTCTCACCAGTGCACATTTGACAGAGTAATTTGATCTATTTTAAATTAAGATGTGTATGTAACACATCTTAGTGTACCTAAACCTGGGGTTAAATCTTTCTAAATAAGTCATTAACACTGCATTATATAAATGGCTATTAATATCTTTCTGTGCCTAAATTCTCTACTTAATTTAACATGCATTCACCATCCCCTATCTAATTAATGTTTATACTCATTGATTTTAAGGTTTAAAGACCAATGTAATTTTGGGTCACATGGCACACTGTAAAAGTATACACACAAATGACACAGCAAAGACAGAAAAGCTTTTATTCCTGTAGAAGCTTTAATTTGTGTTTTTTGGGGGTTTTTCTCCATCTGAACTCAAACCTGGGATCTTGAATTCGAAGATCTGACAGAGTCACATTATCTTAACATATATATGCATATATTGGTTCACATGGTCTTCCATCCACTGGGGATATGTTCAATGGCAAGATTGTTAGCCAGCAGTAGTGGTATGCAGACAGAGAAATAGCTTCATATGCTCTTAGCACTCAGGGCATGTTCTTTCACAGCTCAGGCCTCGGGGAGACAGCAGAACACCTTATGGGTCACTGATCACTGCCAGAAATGTTTCCTATTCAAATCCATTAGAAGCAGAAGAAAGAATTTTCTAAATCTTTAGACATGAAGATGTACAGCCAAAATAGCTTTGTCCCCCTACTTAAGAGAAATAATAGCTGAAAAATATAACGAGTCATTAGGCTTTGGTAATTTCAGACTTATGCTTGACTTTAGTAGATAAAGTAGCACCAGAGAGCAATGGCTAGGAGTATGGATTTTGACTTCCCTTCAGGAAACACAAAGCCATTGGCTTGCTGAATTTTATGCCTTGAAAAATATTCCTTGTTTTTCTACCAAGTAGCAAGCCTTAGTGATTTCTAAATTTCACTACAGAAATAACTATGTTAAAGGAACATTTTTTCAGTGTGAGAAATAGAAGCTTTGGTAATGAGAATAAGTTATCAGCCATAACTAAATTTTGATATAATGGAACAGATTCCCAACTGGCAAAGCTGTAAAAAATTCCTGTGGCCTTTAGCCAGTTTCTGTCACCTGTAGCTATAGCCATTGACACCGTTCTCCCAAACAGGGGTGTCCCAATCACTAATAAAAGGTACTAATAAAAGTCTATGGGGGGGATTGACTTTTTTTTCATGGTATAGGAGAGTGCAATATCACCTAGAACCAGGGTGTCAACTTCCATGTTTCATTTTCTTATCTCTTATCTGATAGGGTTCAGCTCCACACTATACATCTTCATGGAAGGATTCCTCACTACATAAAGTCTTAGCAGTTCTTAAGGACATAAGTGTCTTTCTTTACTCTCACTTCTGCTATTGCAGAATCAATTCAGTCACCTGCAATCTCAATATTCCTTTCAGGGAGAATGATAAAAAATTATGAAGAAAAAATGTACAATGACTTCAAGCACTGTTTGCCTTTAATTTAATTACTATAATTTGGAGAAAAAAAATCACAGCAGAAGTGATGGAAATTACAATAATTAGTACACAATGTAAGACAATTTTATTTGAGAAACATAATTTTTTTAACATTAATTTGTAAATAATGTCTTTGGTCTTTTAAAGAATACAAAAAAACCAAAATGGTAGGAAAGAAATGGAATAGAACCGCACATCTGCTGGAGAAATAAATTACTTTACTTCTTGGACCACTTGGAAATGGAACAGAGTCTGCTGAAAATTATAAAGGTTCCTTGTCAAATAATCTCTGAGTTTAAAAAGGCAACAACTTCCAAGTCCAGTATATGTTAAAAAGAGACAATCCTTTCTACATCTCTACTAGTAGAAGCTGTCACTTTTGCTTTCAGGCATGACAAGGAATAGTCCCATCTTTTAATCTAGAAACTCATAAGCAACTCTTGCAACTCATAAGCTTATTTTTCAAGAGAATGCAAGAAAATTGGCTTGGCTTGAAGATGTAAAAGCTGCATGCACCAGTGCTCAATGCTTTGTCTTTGGTAGGCATTAGCCATTGCCAAGGAAGCAACATAGTTTCTACATTGATATTTAATTTTGATCTGTATATCACATATTCCTAGTTAATTTATTGAAGCATGTAAAGCAGCTGAAGCAAAACGAGTTTGTGTTTTATTCATTTTTTGCTGTGCCAAATAGTTACAAATTATCATGCAATACCCTGGTCCCTTTAGACATAGAAAAGAAACTTTTCTAAAAGAGATGACTGGCCATACATTAGGTTGTCTAATTAAGTTAGAAAACACTGTGTAAGGTAGATAAATCTTTTTTTTTTTTTTTTTGAGAATGTGAAAATCTGTCCCATGTCAGTTGCAAATTGCAAAGAATTAAACACTTCTGAACAGTATTCAGAATTCAGCAATATGTAAATAAAGGCCATTTGTTAAAGTGTTTAAAGTTGTCTTAAAAGCTGCCAAAAAAATCTATATGTCAGTGCTTAAAAGCAGTCTGTTTTTCCAGGGAGTTAGTAGTTTTGAACATGAGAACACTTCTCTGTGCATGACAATATTGATTTAAGGTTAGCTCCTTCTTTAAGCATGGTGGTGAAAATTCTCAGGACCCTGATACTGAGAACAACTCTTATTTAATGTTACTCATAGCAAAATTGGACTACCTTGCAGAGAAAGATGGTGCTTAAATGAGCAAGTTCCATTTATTTAAATCTCAAACACACACTTTCATTTACACATAGTTTTTAGTCCTTCTAAGTATCTCCTATATCTGAAAGCATTAGTGACCCATTCTCCAAAGTTTGTGGTAACAGGTCTGTTCTAGTCACATTTACGTATAACAAAATCTAACAAATAGTTCATTCAAAAATGGCAAACAAGCTTGAGAGCACAAGTGCATTCTTTGAATTATACATAGAGTGATCACTGAAGACTCACCAATAAAATTTAATTGAGGATTTGCTAATGATGCAGGAAAAAAGCTGAAAAAATCTGGATTCCAGAGTAGTGAAAAATAAGTAGCATTCACCGTCTGTGGTCCTTGACAACGAGCAGACTGTCAACAGAACCATACAGTAAAAACATAATTGCTTTTACAAGCTTAAACCATCTGTAAAAACAGAGTGCTTAAAATGCTAAACTGAAATGGTTCAAAAAAAAAACCAAACCCACAAAAAGACTGCATTACCATTCTTGTATACTAAGGCAATATTAAATAGCCAGCACAAATCCAATAATACAGAGCAATTCAGACTTTGTGAAAATCAACATCCAAGACAACCTGGGGTTTATCTTAAGTGACCATCTCTTGTGAACTAGCAAACAGACAAAACTCTTCAAAATATTCCTCACTTCACTTGAACATCTATTCTGGCAATCCTTAAACCCCACATGCTGAGGGTCTTGGCTTAAAACATTTTAAAGGGGAACACTCTAAAATTGGTTCTCTCCCTTTGTTTTAACCAATGCCTTTCCACCACTAAGGGGAAATGAAATATAAGTAGATATAAGTGAAAAAATAACTGTAACACTACTGAAAAATAACAGATCATCACTACTGCACATTTAAGCAACCTGAGCACCTGGGCTCCCCAGTTTATGGTCATTTTCTGTCTGGAAGAACCACAGCCTGCTTTGCTGCAGTGTTCCGCTCATAGCTGCTCCTCCGGTGAAAGCACTAACCCACAGAAGTCCCAGGCTCACTGCACAGCTTTTTACACCATGTGGCTCCTTCTCTGCACTGGCTTGGATATAAAGGATCTGAGTTTTACTTCTGAATTCCTTTTGAACGTGTGGAATTTTACATCCAGGTAGGCTTTATTTTGACAGCTGCTATTTTGTAGGTGCTGCATGACAGTCTGAAAGCCAAAAATTCTTCATTAGTCACCTCTCTGATCTTTGAGTCTTCGCCATAGATAAGTAAGTTAGAGAAGCCAAATAAATTCCACAATAATATACCGTTTCCCATAAATAAATATGAAAATACACAGGAAGGTATGAAAGAGCATGGGAAAGTATATAATTAGGTAAGAGCAAAGCAGCTTTTCTATGAAAGCACACAGTGATGATTTCCCGGTATAGTCTCCCAGCTGTCACCACCCTTTGACCCTTTTTTACCTCCTGCATTAGGGACGGCATCTTTGCCATAGTGCTCCTACTGCCAACATTTTCCATAGGATGACAGTGCTTTTGCTTTTCTCAATTATTTATAAAAAATTAATTGACTCATAAAATAAGCATCTAATAGAAAGAAATTTTCTTCCTGCATAAATTTAAAATCTTAATCTAGCAGAACTGGTGTGCTGCAGAGCTAAGATTTTATGTTGAGACTGTATATCTAATGTAAATAATCGTTTTTCTCACCTCTGGCATGTAAGAGTCTTTCTTTATCTACATCAGTGATTCTGACATTTCAGAATAATTTAAAGTCCTTTCACTTCTTCCTGTGTTCCCCATGACTTAACTCACTGCTTTCTTAAGAATTTTTTCTGTCCGCTTTTGAGTAATTATCTTATGAGTCCTCCACCCCTCCTCTTTCCAATAGCTTCAGCTTAAGGACAGGGAACAGAGAATTACGAGGAATTACTAACAAAATGTTTGTGCTTTGCTGGCTGAAGGAGCTGATCTGCTACCACAAACCAAAGGTTTTTAGCATCTCTACCCATACGCTAAACAGAACATGTGAAAATTACTCTTACCCCCAGAGTCTTGGAGGAAATGAGGTGCTGCCAACTTCTGCCATATAAGATTTCCAAACTTTCTCTAAACTCTTTAAGAATCCTTCCAATACACACACAAAAAAATTCAGCAGGAGAGAAACAATACATTCCTGACGTGGTGAATTTAGAAAACAAAGAAACTGCCAAAACTTTAAATAGCTTCTTAATTTAAGTCTTATTCATTTAGAATATCTCTTTTGGGGAATCAATGTTTTTGATGTAAGTTATTTTCATTCTAATTCGTTGTTAACTTCTATTTTTTTTTATTATTAGGGTTTTCACCTTGTAGCAGAGTTTTAGAGGTTAATGTGTTGTCTTCTGGGCTGTTAAAAGACCAGTAAGGCTGCACATTAACAAGCTCAGACAACTCTTTTTTTTTGATAAATGGCTGATTCTGATTTTTGTACCATATAAATGGTACCTGTTCATGTGAAATCCAATAAAATTTGATTGGTTTTACAAACTGTCCCTTTGCTTTATCTACAAGTAGGTGATTAGATACCTTCACCAGGTCATGCATTTACGTAATTCCATCAGACTTGATTAATCTACAACAGTTTACAAGGACATTAATGCGATTTTCAAAAGAGAGAGAGGGAAATAAATCTACAGGCAATTTGCTGAGTACTATTCAAATAGGGAATTTTAAGTTACTAAATACTCAAGCAGAGGTAATATCAAGGTATGATTATTCATCTTCCTCTGAATTGTCTTGTGATATGAATAAGTCCTCTGTAATGCCTCACTCGTCTGTTTTACCTCATGTAAAGAAAACCCCAGGAAACCTTCAAAAACACTCGTGCATGCTTAAGGGAAGTTTCTAAAGGGTTCCTGCATTAAAAACAAATCAAAACAAAACAAACAAACAAAACAAAACAAAAAACCAAACAAAACAAACAAACAAACCTACCGGAAAAAAACCAAAAAAACCTACAATTTTTGCCATCCTGCTTCAATCACTGATTCTTATTCCACTTTCACTTTTTAGAACTTTTCTACATATGAATTGTATAACAGTATGTATGTATCTATACATATAGAAAGTAGTCTGTACATCAGTCTCTGAATATTACATCGTAAATCAAAATTCCTAGTCTGATTAAGCAGAAATATATTTGCCTTCTGAAGTTTGGCCTTTTGTCAGGAAATTCTGATTTTGAAAAAAAAAAAAAGATTAAAAGACCTATAGAAAACTTCTGGCCAGGAGAAAGTAACTATATAAACCAGACAAAATAATTCACAAAATCATTCCATGAGAAATCAAGAACAAGCTCCCCCTATTAAAAAAATGGAAATTTAAGATAGACAAACTTCCTGAGTTTATAACATGTTGGAATGCAAAATGCACTTTGCGTGAATACAGAACTCTGGTGTTTGTGCTTCAGTGTTTAGCCTCTCTTTTAGCAACATTACTGCTTTGAAGTTAGGATGGATGGATCACATGTGTGTGGAGAACACAGCAATAGTACCATGTGGGGCCTCTGTATACAATAACATTTCTAGCTTAAGCAGCAGGTAGTTCAGGAGACTGCTGAGAAGAGAAACATCTGTAGAAAAGACTGCCTGAACGCCTCTTGAGATCCAAGGCCATAATGAACAAACACTGCTATCAGCAGTGTTTTCAATTCTTATTAAGAACTATCAGTTAATAATGAATAATTAGTTACAGAAAGAATCCGGTTGTGGAAAGTCTATCAAGAATAAGGGCAATGTTGAACAATCTCCTTTTTCTTGCAGTCCTTGCTGTATCTTACCTCTGATGGAAAGATGCAGCAAAGAAGTCCTAAATGAGAACTATCTCAGCTTCCCAAGTAGTCTTTTATGACAAGTGATACAGCCTTCAGGGGGCAAAGCTGCCTAAAATGCCTGTTGAAGTAGAATTCTAGATGTAATTTTTCTAGTAGCCTCTAAATTGATTATTCACTTGCAAATGAGAGTATTAATGCAGTAGACAAAATCACACATTTGGTAATTAATTTGGTAATAAATTTTGGGTTTATATTGTATTTAAAATGTCCATATCATTCATTTTCACTCCATCTGTTTCTGTCCCTCTTTCTCATATACATGAATTCTCTATGAGCAAATATGATTTTATTGTCTTCAGGCATTAAGCTTCACATGTTACTTGGTAGAAAAATAATATGCAATCATTGTACAGTGGTAGTGTGTGTTTCCCAGACGAAATGGAATGATTACTGATGAAATGAGAAATAAAAAAGTGAACATGCATAATAGAACACAGGCATGGTCATCATCTTTGCTAACTATAATTTTCTAAAGCCTATTTTTTCGTAGTAATGGATAAAGACTAAAAGGGGATGACATACAATGCTTTCATTGAGTTGGGGAATTTTAAAATCAGTGATCTGATTTTATCTGCATAAACAAATCAAGCATCCTGCACTTGTTCCACAGACAAGGCAGGCAGTACAAGATAAGACAACATATTAGTCCTATCACCAACTACAAATAGCTTGTTTTCTGAAGGAAAACTAATATTACTTTGCGAACATCACTGAACTAAGTCATATATGGTTGTCTAACCCATTTTAGGAGATATACATGTAATAAATACACCAAATACATAAAATTTTATATACATTCCACTATCCATTCAATATTTCAGAGATTCCTCAGACATGTATGCTGGGTCATCCTACGAATGCCTCTCACACAGGCTCTTGCAGGTCTCCAAAATACCAGGGATGTCAAAAACTGGATGATTCTTTGTTTGTCTACTGACCCGTGATCCATCTGTATCTTCACCTCCTACAGAGGCCACAGACATTGAGATTTGTCTACCTATAAATTTGGAATCATCCCTAGTTTTTTTAGACAGTTACCTTTATATGGATAGTTTGATAAGTAACTTATTCATAGTCAAGCAGTAACAAGGTATGTCTACTGTCCAGCAGTTAGAATTCAAAATGTTTAAATCATAGTTTCCTTTATAAACCATATACATACAAATTGACTGCAGTATGCTTCTTGATTGGCTGTAAAGGATGTCGCCACTTATCCGACCAATATTCAGATCACAAGACTGTTATGTGAAGACTGGCTATGGTTGCAAAGTAACTATCTGGAATAAGTAGGATACAAGACTTTCTGCAAGGATATGTATTGAACTGCAGAGCTTTGCTTCTCTTAACTCAGCAGTGTCAGCTTTATGCAGTATTATTCACCATTATTCAGCCCATTAGAGGACCAGATTATGATTTCCTTTTGTGGTGGTTTGAGGAGTTTGGGAGGTCTAGCTTTTTGGGTGTGGTATGGGCCAAAAGATGGCTCCTGTAAGGATCTTCCAGAAGCTCCCACAGCTGTTCGGTCAGGACCTATCTCATACGGCTTCTGGGAGATTGATGTGCT
>VZRZ01000142.1:48869-59205 GCA_013398175.1 Climacteris rufus | reverse complement strand
AGAAGATTTGCCGTGGTAGGGGCTGAAACAATTACAATTACAATTTTTATTTAAAACTGTTTGCAATTTTTAGTTAAATCTTCTTGCAATTTTTAGTTCAAACTTCTTACAATTTTTAGTGAAAACCTTCCATCCTCAGTGCCCCCAGTGAATGAAATATGCCCCAAAATCTCACTAAATTTTTAGTTAAAACTTCTTGCAATTTTTAGTTAAAATGGTTTACAATTTTTAGTTAAAACTTTTTACAGTTTATATTTAAAACTGTTTACAATTTTTAGTTAGATCTTCTTAGAATTTTTAGTTGTTTTTTTTTGCAATTTTTAGTTAAAACTCTTCACAATTTTTAATGAAAACCTTCCATCCTCAGCGCCCCCAGTGACCGAAATATGCCCCAAAATCTCACTAAATTTTTAATTAAAACTTCTTACAACTTTTATTTAAAACTATTTACAATTTTTAGTGAAACCTCCCACCCTCAGTGCCCCCAGTGACCGAAACGTGCCCCAAAATTCACCAAATTCCCAGCCCAGGTGACTCAGGGAGCAGGACTCCCAAAATTCCCATTTCCATGGCCTCATCCAACATCCTGCTGCCTCAGCCCTGCCTCCCTCCCCACAGAAATTGGGATTGCTCTTCCCGAGGGATCTGTGGGATGCAGGGCTGGGAAAATCCAGGCTTCCCCCTGCCCTGGGTGTTTATTTTCCCTGGAGTTCGGTGGGAATCCAGCAGAAAATGATGCTCTGGAGCAGCTCCCTCCTCCCAGGGCATGCAGCAACCTTCATTTTAATCCTAATTTTTTTCCATCCTAAATATTTTGCTCATTCCCACATGCTTCTCTCATTTTTAAAGCTCTTCTTTAGCTCCTCGGTTTATTTCTATTTTATTCTTTTTAGCTCATTGAGCTACCTCGAGTAGAGGAATGTTGAATCCAAAGCAAATTCTATCTGCCTGCCCCTAAAACCAGTGGGGTTGAGACAATTCCCTGTCCCAGGAAATTAAAACACTTCCAGACATGTCCAGAGTGATGCTGCTCAACCATTTTTGAAGAAGAAAAACCATTTTTAAAAGCATTTTTTTTCCTGGAAAGCCTGGAAAAATCCACAGGCCGCCCTGTGTCCTGTCTTTCCTGGAGCAACTGAACAAAAAGCAGAGTTTGCACCAAAGAAGGACAAATTTGGAATGTTTGCCTCTCCCCCCAGCCCTCTTTTGTTTCCTTATCTGCCCACAAATGTAAATTTGCTGGTTCCTTTTTTTCTGGCCTGGACACTGATGTCCTTTGACCCACAAAACTTTCCAGGTGGAATAATATTTTCTGTGTTCATCTGCAAGGAATGGAATCCCCTCTCCCTGCCAATCCATACAGGATTATTCTGGACAAATGTAGAGGGCTCAGAGCAGATTGTACAAGGGGATTTAATTAATTTATTGACACTTTTCAGGCTTTTAAATTATCCTGGTTTTTTTTTTCTATTGCAACCATTTTTTTCCCTCAACCAACACACAAAAAGTGACTGTACAAAGCTGTTAATCTATTAATTATTATTGTAATTCTATCTCTGTTAATTAGTTTGGTTTCATGGAGAAAGAAGAGACGAAAAAGTGCAATTTTAGGGGAACTTTTCTTTCAGGAGCTTTGCTGCTTTGGGAAAACCCCACCAATATCTATTCAAACAACAGAACGACTGAAAACATTTTTTAAAATCCTCAAAAATAGAATTTCCCAGCGTGGAGAAGAGGGTTAAAGAGCCATTTTTGGCCTGTTTTTGCCGGGGCAGAGGCAGGTGTCCCTTATCAGGAGCATTCCAGGCTGTTTGTCACAGGAACCGGCCGGAGCGGGAGCGCGCCGGGAGTGATTCAGTGCCATGGGGAAGGGCAGGTGGAGCAGGTAAAGTCACCTCTGGACAGGAAGGTATAAAAGATACCTGAGCTGCAGCAGCAGCCACTTCAGCACGGGGAGCTCTGCCAGCTTCCCTTGCCCTGGAAAGTCCTGGGAAGAAGCCGGAGCTGGAATTCCAAGGTTACAAACACCGAAGGTTCTCGGTGTCCTCCGGAGAGGAGGCTCCTCAGGGCTGGAAATCCAGAGGCCAGAAGATGCTTTTGTCCTTCTAACAGCACCTGAACAGGTATTTACAGCCTTTCCTCTGCTCTCCACCTCTTCTTCCCTTGCTGGGGGTTCATAAAATCCCATTTAGGGATCACTGGGATGAGGATCACTGGAGGGAGGAGAAGTGGTGTCCTGCTATATCCTAAATCTGTGGGATCTCTTTGGTCTGGTGTTGTAGAAAGATTTTTAAAACTTCTAAAAAGTTCTGTTGAACTTGTAAAAAGTGAACTTGTAACAAGTTCTAAGTGAACCATCTCGTTTTAAATCTTAGTTTCTGTTTCACTCCTGGGTGGTTTCATTATTTACTGCTGTTCCCGAAGCTTCTGGAAAAGCCCAGGAAATGATTTGGGAAAAAGAGACAAAGAGCTGCAGGATCTGAATTTAAAAATCCCAGAAAAATAAACAAAAAGCCCCAAACACCAATTAATTATCTTTAAAAAATACAACAGAGGGGAGATTGACATGTCCCACGGGGCAGAGCATGAATTAAAATTCTCACCTTGTATCTCCTCAGTTTGATCCAAATCCCGGTGTCCTGGCTGATCCAGGGGCCACAGAACACCAAAAAGTAAAAATATACAATAAAAATGAGTAGATAAAAATGATAAAAATAAGTAGACTTTAAACTTATTAAACTTAAAGAAACTCCTGTTATGTCACAATCCTATTTAGCAAGTGGGAAACATGGGGGGAAGTTTGTATCTTAATAGAAAAGCAATTTCATGAGTAAACTTCAAGTTTACTCTCAGGATATTGCAGTGCTGGAGCTGACATAACCCAGGCCCAGTAAAAACCTCAAGAGAGCAGCTTAAATTTCATAATTCAGGTTATGAAATGTCAGTTTGAGCAAGCCAAGGCTCTCCCTTTCTGAGCTTCCCTTCTGCCACTGGTTTTCTGCTCAGAATTTCTGACAAACACTCAGGAACCTCAAAGAGCTGGGGTTAGGGCATGGAGTTCTGCAAAACAGAAGATTTAGTCAGGAAAAGAAAAGAAAAAAAGAAAAAAAACCCCTCAGGTTTTCCTCATCTCTGCACCAACTTGGGCTTGGATTTGTAATTCATCGGCATCTGCCAGGTTGTGCTACAGCACACGTGGGCATCTGTAGCCAGGAAAAAAGAAAGAAATACATTAAAAACCATTAAAACTCGCTGTAAAATGCACAAAATTTAACTCAAGTAGAAGCTGCACAAAAAAAAATATCTATATTTAGATGCAGAGAAGCAAAAGAAGGGAGGTTCTTAAGGGTGGGTTCAGCTCTGGCAGCGCCAGCTCTGAGGGGAGAGGGGGGAATTCCTCACCCTTAAATGATGGAGATTTTTGTGTGTGTGTGTGTATGTGGAATGTGAGGAATATTTGGTGTTTCTGAGCCCTGAAATTAAAGTTTAATGCTGGGATGTGGAGGCTCTGGCCTGTTGTGGCCTGACCACAGGGCTGTAATTACAGCAGCCATCTCAGCATTGCTGCCTTGTCCCAAGGATCAGGCCTGGCTCGTTCGGTGACACAGCCCAAAAAAATGTTCCCCAGGCATCCAGCAGCAAGGCTGTCACCAGGAATTTCCTCCTGCTTTCGGGTACAGCTCAAACCTTGGCTCTGCGTGCAGGTGGAGCTGCAGGTGTTGCCTGAAGTAACCCGAATTTCACGGGATTGCTGAAGGGCGTGGAAAGCCTGGGGTCATTTTAAAGCCATTTTGCTGGGATTGGTGGCCCAGGCCTCCTGCACAGGGCTGAGCACAGGGCTGAGCACAGGGCTGAGCACAGGGAAGAGCCGTGTTTCCCTCAGGAAAACAAGGAAGCAGCAGAGAATTCCCCCAGCTCTGCCACCAAGGCCATTTCCTCCAGGGCTGCCGTTGGTGCTGCGTCACGGTGACAGCACAGAGCCGCTGCTTTAGGCCAAAATCCCTCAGGAAAGCTGTGCTTCCTCACTTTCCCGGGCTTCTCTCGGGATTCCAGCATCCCTGGCTGCTCCCCTGGGCAGCTCCCAGGATCAGGGAGCGCGGCCCAAAGCTCCGAGCCCCGCGAAGGCGATGCCCGGCGCGCTGCGCCCCTCTGAACGGTGTTATCTGTCTCTTAGGCCTGCCTCATGCTCCATAATCCCTGAGGGCCTCCCAGCCTTGTAGATTGTCCTCAGGGGGTCCCTCATGGAATCTGCTGCTCTCCTCCCTGCTCGGGCATCGGGGAACACCGCCCGGGGTAGGTGCACGTCGTGTTCTCTGTGCCCAGCGGGAGGAGTGTGGTGGGAATGTCGCTCCCAGCCCCTCGCTGTCCTGCTGGGAAAGGCCGGGCTCCTGGGGCATCTCTGTGGGCTCCTTGCCTCTCTGCAGGTCTGACTTCGCCTTCCAAGCTTCCAGGAGGTTCTCCTGTGTCCTCCTCAGCTCTGCTCCAGGCTCAGGGAGTCACAAACCGCTCGTTGTTCCTTCGGAGGGGCCAAACCTCGGGCTGGTGATGGCATCTCCAGCCGGTTTCAGATGAACGCTGTGCTTTCCTTCTCTTGCAGAGGCTCCCAGGGCTCTGTTCGTGTCCCGGGGCTCAGCCATGTCGTGCTTCTCCCAGCTCTGGCACTCCAGCACCCCCGAGTCTCCCACCAGCCCCGTGCCGGCGTCTCCGGGAGAAATCCCCATCCCCATCAGCCCCATCGTGGTCACCTCTCCCGGGGATGGCAAGAGGAAGGGGAGATCCCCCGCCGGCTCCCCCAGCTCGCCCAACCCAACCTCTCCCAAGCCCACCTCGCCCGTGGAGTGCTCCATCTGCTTCAACACCTACGACAACACCTTCAAGACCCCCAAACTGCTGCAGTGCTCCCACGTTTTCTGCCTGGAGTGCGTGGCCCGCCTGAGCACGGGGCTGCCCCCCAACCAGCCCGAGGACCTGCTGCCCTGCCCTTTCTGCAGGCAGCTCACCAACATCCCCCTGGAGGGGGCTCCGGCCCTGGAGACCAGCAAGGAGCTGCTGGCCACGCTGCCCCCCGAGCTGCAGCAGGAGAAGGTGCTGTGGATGGAGGGCACCAAGCTGTGCTGCCGGCGCTCCTCCGCCGACCCCGAGAACCCCGACTCCTGCATCTCCATCGACGTGGCCATGAGCAAGCCCGAGAGCACGGAGGCTGCCCCGACGGGGCTGGCGGGGAGGCTGTCCCGCTGCGACCTGTGTGACGACTGGAAGCGCATCGTGCTGCTGTCCGCTCTCATCATCATCCTCTTCTGCATCATCCTGTGGCCCGTGCAGTGCGCGCTCAAGACGGGTAACCTGCGCTGCTTCACCAGGACTGTGGCCGTCAGCAGGCCCGAGTACCTGCCCCCCAAACCCACCGCCGTGGCAGCTTCGGGGACACAGCCCCCCTTCCAGTAGCGCCAGGGCCCTGGGCTGCTCAGGGATGAGGGACAGGAACAGGACCTGCTGCCCTGACAGCATCTGGGACACAACCCCCCTTCCAGTAGCACCAGAAGCTCCTGGATTTGCTCAGGGATGAGGAACAGGGACAGGACCTGTTGCCCTGACAGGTTCTGGGACAAAACCTCTTCCAGCAGCACCAGAAGCTCCTGGATTTGCTCAGGGATGAGGAACAGGGACAGGACCTGTTGCCCTGACAGGTTCTGGGACAAAACCTCTTCCAGCAGCACCAGAAGCTCCTGGATTTGCTCAGGGATGAGGAACAGGGACAGGACCTATTGCCCTGAGAGGTTCTGGGACAAAACCCCTTTCCAGTAGCACCAGACCCTGCTCAGTTCCACGGGAAAAAGGAATAGGACCTGCTGCCTTGACAGCCTCTGGGACACAACTCCCAGTAGCCCCAGAAGCCCCTGGATTTGCTCAGGGACAAGGGACAGGGACAGGACCTGCTGCCCTAACAGCTTCTGGAACAAAACCCATTTGCAGAAGCACCAGGAGCCCCTGGGTCTGCTCAGGGATGAGGAGCAGGACCTGCTGCCCTGGCAGCATTCCTTGGATTGCTCAGGGATGAGGGACAGGAACAGGACCTGCTGCCCTGACAGCATCCAGGACAAAAACCCCTTTCCAGAAGCACCAGGAGCCCCTGGATCTGCTCAGGGATGAGGGACAGGATCTGGTCCCCTGACAGCATCTGGGACAAAACCCCTTTCCAGAAGCACCAGGAGCTCCTGGATCCACTCAGGGATGAGGAGCAGGACCTGCTGCCCTGGCAGCATTCCTTGGATTGCTGGCAGACCCTGCATCCCCCTCCCCACACCCTGAGCACACACCCACCCACCTACCTCCAGGACGCTCCCTCTGCATCCTGCTGCCGAGCTCTCCATGGAATCCAGGGCTGTGAAATCCATGGAGAGGCCTCCAGGAGTGGCTCAGGGCTGAGGTGCAGCTCCTCGAGCTCCCCGAGGGCAGAAGGGGCTGTTTGCTGCAAGCTGAAGGAGCTCCGGGATGGTTCCTGTGAGGAGCTGGGATTGAGAGGGTGAGGACACGTCCAAGCTGGATAAAACCACGAGAACCACCCGCATTCCAGCGGCTGGAGAGGTTCCCGAGGTGCTGGAGGTGCAGCTGCTGCCTCCTGCTGACAAACCCCAGCTCCATCCCTGCTGCCCTCCTGCTCATCCCCAGGAGCTTTCCCACGGAACTCAGCGCCCATCCCGCTGGATTTTCCCAAGGAGATGCTTCAGAACCTCCCATCCCCGCCTGGCAGGTGATTTTATACACAGGGGCGAGCTCTGAGAGGCACAGACCCAGCACAGCCCTGCCCTGGGCTCACCAAACCTCACTCGAACCTCTCGCTGCTGCCAAAATCTTCCACCTTTGGACGGCCTTGCCCTCTTAATCTTCAAATGTGTCAGTATTGAGACTCGGGCCAGTGGCTGACACTCTCTTTTTATTTAAAGCAGGGATGTGGCAGTGATCAGCAGGGACTTCCTGATGATGCTGGCTCCCAATTCCATGTTTTCTATGCAGAAAAGACAGTATTGTATGCAAGCACCACGCCTGAACGGATTAAATTATCTTTTCTACAACTCAAGGTGTCCATTTGTAGAATTACTCCCTGTCACCCCTTCTCCCTTGCAGTTCCCTCCCAGGTCACTGTGCACAAGGTGTACCAGTCCCTGCAGCTGCATCCTGAAAATTCACACTTCCTCCCACCTGGAGGGTGAGAATTCCCTCTGTGCTTCTCTGATTTGACCTGGAAAATGAAAATCTGCTCATCTTTTCCTTCTTCCCAGCTTCCAGTCTCCCTTTCCAGCAAAAACAGCGTCTAATTTGAGATTTAAAAAGGCAGGAATAGCTCCAATCTGTTGCTACGTGGAATTTCTGTGGGAAGCTGTACCTGCAGCTCCTCTGGGCTGGGCTCACCTGTGCTGCACAAACTGCTCCAGGCACTGGAAAATCTTCTGCCAAAATCCCTGGGCTTGGAGGGATCCTCGTTTGGATGCAGCTCATCCCTTCCCCTGCTTGCCAGGGAAAGGGGATCTTCCCAGTGCCAAATCCAGTGGGGAAAAGGGACTCACCGAGGCTTCAGCTGGAGAAGGCACTTCCATTTTTCCTCGATTTCCATTTGGGATGAGCCCAGCAGACAGACAGGGACAGGGGTTTGTCATTCCATCCCCATTAGCACTCACCTCCCTCTGAGGAGAAGAGGGAAGGAACATTCCCAGCCTCAGCAAATCCTTTGTTCCCATGGCAAAGGGGCTCACAATTCCCAGCACCCTCGGGGGGTTGTCCTTCTGCACATTCCCAGCTCTCCATGTCCTTGGAAAGAGAGGCTGGAGGTTCAGCACAGACACAGCAGAACCTCTCCCTCCTGGAGAGCCCCAGGGAGGCTCCAAGGGAAGGGAAGCAGGGCCCTGGCAGCAGAATTTGGGCACAGGGACATCCAGGATGTGGGATGGGGGATGTGGGATGTGTCCCTTTCCCAAAAAACCAAAGTACTTCAAAGAAACAGGAACAAAAAAACCACAAAAGCCTTGAGAATATTCAACATTTATTCAAAGTGCAATAAAAAGAAGCAGCTCTCCTGTTCCTGGAGCAGGGGGATGAGCCAGGAATTGCAGCCCAGGGATGCTGATGTGCGTTTGTCCAGCCCTTGGCTCAGCACTGACATCCCAGCCCTGCTGAGTCCATCCCATCCCAGGGAGGCAGGAGGGATTCAGCACCAGCCCGGGGTCTGCTCTGGGGGTTCAGGCACTGGAACTCAGACCCCAAACTGCTCTGGGGGTTCAGGCACTGGAACTCAGACCCCAAACTGCTCTGGGGGTTCAGGCACTGGAACTCAGACCCCAAACTGCTCTGGGGGTTCAGGCACTGGAACTCAGACCCCAAACTGCTCTGGGGGTTCAGGCACTGGAACTCAGACCCCAAACTGCTCTGGGGGTTCAGGCACTGGAACTCAGACCCCAAACTGCTCTGGGGGTTCAGGCACTGGAACTCAGACCCCAAACTGCTCTGGGGGTTCAGGCACTGGAACTCAGACCCCAAACTGCTCTGGGGGTTCAGGGACTGATCATGGGACCCAAAACTGCTCTGGGGGTTCAGGAACTGGATTTCAAACCCAAAACTGCTCTGTGGGTTCAGGTGCTGGAACTCAGACCCAAAACTGCTCTGGGGGTTCAGGGACTGGAAATCAGACCCAAAACTGCTCTGGGGGTTCAGGGATTGATCGTGGCACCCAAAACTCCTCTGGGGATTCAGACACTGCATTTCGAACCCAAAACTGCTCTGGGGTTCAGGCACTGGAACTCAGACCTCAAAACTGCTTTGGGGTTTCAGGCACTGGATTTCAAACCCAAAACTGCTCTGGGGGTTCAGGCACTTTTTTCTCAGACCCAAAACTGCTCTGGGGGTTCAGGGCTGACCAAGGCTCCCCTCAGAGCTCCCTTCCAGGCTGATCAATCCCAGGGGATTTGGGTTCTCTGGCAGGAATTGGGGCTGGAACTGCAGGAAGCACCAGGACTCAATAGAGCTGGAATTCTCCCCTGGGTCACACCCAGGCACACACACAGCCATGGAACAGGGATAATTCCATGGATTTGGGCAGAGCAGGCACACACAGGGATAATTCCATGGATTTGGGCAGAGCAGGCACACACAGGGATAATACCATGGATTTGGGCAGTGCAGACACACACAGAGACACAGAACAGGGATAATTCCATGGATTTGGGCAGTGCAGGCACACACAGGGATAATTTCATGGATTTGGGGAGTGCAGGCACACACAGAGACACAGAACAGGGATAATTCCATGGATTTGGGGAGTGCAGGCACACACAGGGATAATTCCATGGATTTGGGGCAGTGCAGGCACACACAGACACACAGAACAGGGATAATTCCATGGGAAAGGGATCACTCCATGGATTTTGGCATAGAAATCCAGAACTGCTCCAGCCAAAACCTGGAGCAGAAGCATCCCCAGGGTGCCAAAACCTGGCTCCAGGCACTGCTCTCCATTCCTCACCCTCACAGGGAAAATCCCTCCAGGGTTTAGGCTAAAACCCACCCGGAGCTCAGGAAGGATGGGCCTAAGGAACACATGGAATTTCCTGATGTTTTACTAAAGCCCTGAGCGGATAACCCTGGGAAAGCTGGGAAGCAAAAAGTGGCTCCTGTTTCTTTCAGCAACCCATGTGTAAAAAAGAAAGGATTTTAAATTAAGATAACAATTAAAAAAACAACAACAAAACAACCCTGAAGCTGAGCCTTGATGCTCCAATGAATGTCCTGAGGCACTTCCACATAAATATCAACCTTCTGATCCAGGGGGGAGTGGGAGAAGATCCTTCTCCTGAATAAATTAGGGTGAGGCAGGCGGTGAGGGGCACATTCCCAGCAGCTCCTTCCGTCCCTGCCGAATCCAAGGGGCTTGGGGAAGGCAAGGCAGGCACAGGAATTGTCCTCGGCTGCAGAACTGGGGAGGGGTGGCTGTAAACACCGGAGATCCTGCACTCCAGAGGGAGAAGGAGGAAGGGAGGCAGGTTTAGGAATGGGAGAAGGGTGCAGGGAGGGAACAGCTTCCCATTTATTTTCACTCACAGCAAAGTTTTATTCCCAGAATCCCACATTTTGCTGAAGTAACAGCCCCCAAAGCAGAATTTCCCCCTCCCTGCTGACAGAAATGTGATTCCCTGTTGAGATCTCATTCCTTTCTGCCTTTGAGCTCCATGCCATGCCATGCCATGCCATGCCATGCCATCCCATCCCATCCCATGCCATCCCATGCCATCCCATGCCATCCCATGGATCCCATCCCATGGATCCCATCCCATGGATCCCATCCCAT
>VZRZ01000142.1:31964-44838 GCA_013398175.1 Climacteris rufus | reverse complement strand
GCTCAGGAACCTGCTCCTGGGGGGATCCACTGCCCTACTCTTGGGGATCCACTGCCCTGCTCCTGGGGATCCACTGCCCTGTTCAGGGATCCACTGCCCTACTCTGGGGGGAACCCACTCCCCTGTCTGGGGGGATCCACTGCCCTGCTCAGGGATCCACTGCCCTACTCCTGGGGGATCCACTGCCCTGCTCAGGGATGTCCACCTTCCCTGCTCAGGAATCTCCTTCCTGGGGGGATTCACCTGCCCTGCTCAAGGATCTGCTCCCAGGGGGATCCACCTGCCCTGCTCAAGAATCATCTCCTGGGAATGTTTGACCTTCCCTGCTCAGGGATCTCTTCCAGGGGGATTTCACCTTCCCTGCTCAGGCATCTTCTCCTCAGGGATCTCCTCCTTCCCTGCTCAGGGATCTCTTCCAGGGGGATTTCACCTTCCCTGCTCAGGGATCTCCTCTTCAGGGATCTCCCCTCCCCTTTCCCCTCACCCAGCTGGGTCCAAGGCGCCCAGAACTCCTCAGGGAGACTCTGGAGCGGGACAAACCCAGCCGGGAGAAGCCCCAGAGCTCCTTGCCCTGGATCCCAGCCCATTCCCGGCCGGACTCACCCTGTCCGGGCGCAGCACCTGCAGCTCCCGCAGGAGGTAGCCCTGGGCCTGCCGCTCCCCCACGTGCCGCACCTGGATGCCCCCAAATTCCTTGGAGCAGCCCTTGTCCGGCCAGTAACGGAAGCATTTGTTCTGCAGGGACAGGGAGAGGCTCCTCAGCCCAAACCGGGCAGCTGGGGCTGCATCCCAGCCCCCGGCACCCACACACTCGGGGTGTTCCCTCTGCGCTGGGATGAACTGGAAATATTCCTGTGTGAAATATCCCTCTGGGAATCTTCTTCTGGCAGCCTTCCCGTGTTTACATGGGGGTTGCAAAGCTGGAGAGGGATTGGTCACCAGGGCATGGAGGTGGGACAAGGGGAATGGCTCAGCTGGGATGTTGGGATGGAATTCCTGGCTGGAAGGGTGGGGAGGCCACGGAATGGATTTCCCAGAAAAACTCCTGGATCCCTGGAAGTGTCCATGGCCAGGCTGGACAGGGCTGGGAGCAGCCTGGGATAGTGGAAGGTGTGTAATCTGTGTTTGGATACACAAAGAGGTTTGCAATTCCTTTTCTTCCCCTCACAAAGGTTCTCTCCACTTCCCAGCTTGCTGGGACAGGCAGGACACTTCCTCTGCCTCTGCCACCTGCAATTCCCCACAGCCTTAAAACAGCTCCTAGGAGGGACACCCCACTAAGATTTAAGGGGCTGGGTATGCAGGAAAAAGTGGAATATTTCTGTACAAAGAGCTTGAACCATGCCACAAAGTATGTAATGCTTTAAAATTAAAATTTACAAAATTAAAATTTGGAGGAAAAACGGAATTAAATGACAAACAGCCAGAGGTAATTTAACTAAACACTCTGAGGGGTGGGCAAAGGGAACTCTGAGGCTTGGGGACGGTGCCACAAGACCCTGCAGGTGCTCACCCTGCCCCTCTCCACCTCCTTGGTGGTCATGACGATGACGTGGGTGTTCTCCTGGTACACCATGGCCCAGAAGTCGTTGACAGTGGTCTGCAGGCAGCCCTGGGTGGCGATGTAGACCTTGCAGTGCCCCGAGGGCCTCCCGTCCTCAGGGATGCTCTGAGGGCAAAGGAGAGAGGGGGAAAAACGTCAGCACAGCTCCCCAAACTTCCTGACTGCCCCTAGTTCTCCCCTGGCACTCCTTGCCAGCTTCCAGGGACTCTGACACTGCTGGAAAACACCTGGCTGTGCCACAGCAGCTGGATGTGGCCGGGATGGAGCCGCTCCCCTGCTTCCCCACAGGCTGGGATGTGCCAGAGCTGCTGGAAATGCAGCTCTGGGCTGACACTGAATTCCTGATTCAGTGTCAGGAATTCCAGTTCCACTGAATTCTGACCTCAGATTTAATGCTCAGTCACAGAAAGGCTGGGAACAGGCAAGGGAGGGAGGGGATGGAGACAAACCCTTACACAGGGGCATGGTGGAATGCTGAGATCCCTTGGGATCCACTAGAAAACCCCAGGGACAGATGATCCTGGGAGTTCATTCCCTCTAAACCCCTCCAGGACTGAACAGAGGGCAGTTCAGCCCTGGGTTCCCTGCCCCGGTACCTTGATGTAGTTGGCGTTGATGTAGTCAGAGCCGGGCACGTCCTCGGCGCCGTCCCGCAGCGTCACCCGCGTGGTGTCAACTGTGGGGAGAGCCTGGGTGACCCCAGAGCCAGCCAGGGCACAGGGGCAGCCACAGGGGCTCCCACGAGGCCCCAGCTCCGAGGGAACCCCAGGAGCTGCTGCCAGAGGGTGTCCCGAGCTCTGCTGTGGGTGCTCCATGGGATCTCAGAGGGATCGTCACCAATGGGGGTGTTGGGGACATGCCTGAGCTCCAGGGTTTCCTTTGGAAGCACATCCTGAGCTGGATCCCCTCACAGGGATCACAGATCCAGCTCCTGGCCCTGCACAGACACCCCAGAATCCCACCCTGTGCTGGGATCAGGAGATCAGGGTGCTTGGGGGCAGGAGGACCCAGCTCCTGGGAATGCTGCCCTGCCCCATCCAGCTCTATCCCAACACCATCATTCCATGTGTTTAGAGGAGCTGGAATCTTTCCCCTCCCTTCTCCTAGATGCCACGGGATGATTGTGGTCTGGAGAGTTTTTTCTGGGCCTTCCCTGCCCATCCTTGGAGGGAGGAAAGGGGGAAACCCACTGGAAGGGAATTTTCACTTTTTTTGGATTTTTGCCTCAGAGCGTTGTCCAAACGCTCCTGGAGCTCTGGCAGCCTTGGGGCCATGCCCATTCCACCCCCTGGGGGAAGGAACTTTCCCTAAAATCCAACCTCAGCCTCCCCTGGCACAGCTCTGAAGCATCTTTGGATTCAGAGAACAACTTCCCATTTTCCCAGGGAAGAATCAGTTCAAAAGGGGATGGAGAACACCACAAACTGGACCCCTCCACCCCAGCACTGCGAGGTGAACCAGTCCCAGAAAAAGCTGCAGGAATGGTGATTTAAACCCCCAAAGCAGCTCCTGGGGGCTCCTCACAGGGCAGGATGTTCTTGTAGCGGTTCTTGGCCTTGTTCTCCGGCCGCTGTCCCTCCTTCCTGGGATACAGGAGCTTGCACTCCTGCTGCTGCAGCATCTGTGGGGACAGCAGAGGGAACAGCCTGTGCCAGAGGCCAAGGAAAGGCTCTGTGCCCTTCCCAACTGGGAGCAGCCTGTGCCAGAGGCCAAGGAAAGGCTCTGTACCCTTCCCAATTGGAAGCAGCCTGTGCCAGAGGCCAGGGAAAGGCTCTGTGCCTTTCCCAACTGGAAGCAGCCTGTGCCAGAGGCCAGGGAAAGGCTCTGTACCCTTCCCAATTGGAAGCAGCCGGTGCCAGAGGCCAAGGAAAGGCTCTGTGCCCTTCCCAATTGGAAGCAGCCTGTGCCAGAGGCCAGGGAAAGGCTCTGTGCCTTTCCCAACTGGAAGCAGCCTGTGCCAGAGGCCAAGGAAAGGCTCTGTGCCCTTCCCATTTGGAAGCAGCCTGTGCCAGAGGCCAGGGAAAGGCTCTGTGCCCTTCCCAATTGGAAGCAGCACAGGGAATGCTGGCAGGAAGGGAGAGGGAGCCAAGGGGCAGCTTGAGGAGAGAGTTAACAGGGGGAGAAGGCACAAATCCCTCCAGGGAACAGGCACGGGGCTCCAGGAGGAGAAAGGAGGAACTGCTTGGAAAAACAGTTCAAAAAGGAGCTCAGAAAACAGAAATTATTCTGAGGAGAGAGCTCCTCAGTGCTGGAAAACCTCGATGCTCCCACACAAACAGGATGTTCCTCACCCTCAGGGATAACTGGGAAAGAATGTGGGAGCATCCCATACCTCAAACTCTTCCCAGAATCCCTGCTTGGCCTTCTCACTGGGATCTGCCATTTTATTGAGCTCCTTCACCCTGTTCTCGATGTTGGCGGCGTTGATGCGGGTGGCGTTGAAGGGCTGGAAGATGGGACACAAATCACTTCCAGCAACAGAAAATCAGGGGATTTTCCCTTGGAAAAAGCTGTTCCCAAATCCCTGGGGGCGCTGGCAGGAGCTGGGATCATTCCTGTGGCTGGGAGTGCTGTGGCTGCAGGAGCAGGGACCAGCAGGACAATCCGGGAGCAGGGAGTTCCCCAAACCAGGGATCTGTGCCCTCTCCCAGGAGTTTGGGAAGCCCAGCAGCAGCCAGAATTCCTGCTGGGGCAGGATTTACCTGCTTCAGGTGAACCACAGCTCCCGATTTTTCCACCATGGGGTTCTTCTTGTAGTGCTCCACCAGGTCTGTGAGGGTGTCGAACCTTTCTCCGCCGCCCACGTCGTACTTCCCGTCCAGCTGCCGGGGACAACCCCAAATCCCGGCTGCTTTTGGGATTCCCAGCGGGCAGAGGGACCCCCCACAGCCCCGCTCCCACCTGGTAGTGGATCATCACGTGGGTCACGCGCGGTTTGCGGTCACCGCCGTCCGTCTTGTCCTCGGTGGTCAGCACGGACAGGACGAAGTCGCCGGGCTTGCTCTGGCTCTCCCGCACCAGGAAACTCCCCGGCCTCCCCTTCTCCGCCAGCAGCTTCTCTGCCTCCCTCCCCGTCAGGTGCCCGTGGTACCACCTGCCCAGGAGGGTGCTGCCTTCAGGTTTTTGCTTTTTATACATTTATATATTTTTTATACATTTTTATACATTTTTCATCTATTCGTAGACCTCTGTCAGTACTTTTCCTACCCTTTCTCTGAGATTTTGGAACAATGAGCCGACCTTCTAACGCATCCCTTTGAAATATTGTTGGAACATTTTGGGTTTGTAACCAGAATCTGAGAAGACACAACAAGAAATAAGGCAAAGAATCCCCCTGGACTGACATCAGTGGGGCAGAACCCACTGCGCGACCTAATTGGTGCTCTTTTAATTGGATGATATTCCATCAATATGTTAATTTGTTAAACTGATAAAAACTGTAGAAACCCAATGCCAAGGGTGCATAGAGCCACATGATGTACCTTGAGAGCTTTCAATAAAAATCTTGCTTTTTTATTATTCTAACACTGCTGCAAAGTTTTCTTTCCTTTGTTTCAGGCGACAGGGGAAGGCAAGGTCACCTCAGGGATGCCCCAGACCGAGGGGATGGGGTTGGGAAGTAATTCCCAGGCTCCCAATCCAGTTATTTTAGGAGCAGTGTCCCATCCATGCCTGTGCCCCAGGGCTTGGCTCAGCTGGTGACAAACGGGATGTGGCACCCAGGGAAGATGAGCTCCAGGAAACATCAGCCTGGCAGGGCTTTCCTTGAGCTGGCCTTGCCTTTTCCTTAATTTTTCCGATGTGGAAGGAAAAGAACTCCTGGAGTGTGGGGCTCCAGGCTGGGTGAGGTTGGAGCCACCAGGGATGGGGGAATGGGATGGGCTTGAAGGTCCCTTCCAAAAATTCTCCCTTCCTGTGACACGGGGGGAACTGAGGGGGTGGAAAAGGGAAAAAAGGGTCACTGGAGCATCATGGAAAGGGGAGGGAAAGAGGTGGAAAGAGCCTGGAGAAGCCTGAGGTGAGCCAGCCACTCCCCACAACGTGGAGCTGCCAGGAGCAGCAGGGGTTACAGGGATGGGGGAACAGGGAACACTTCCTTTGGGATTTCCTGCCCAGGAGGATGAGTCACTTGTAGGAATTGGGTTTCTTTCAGAAAAAAAACCCCATGGAATTGCTGGGATTCTCCTGCAGGGCTCTTTGCAGGTGGATCCCTCCTGCTCCCCCTGGATGGGGCTGTAATTGATGTCCCTGCCCGTGGATTAAATGACACAAAAATCCCTTTCAGACTATTCCACGATCCTGTGTCCCCTAAAAATGAAGACAGCTCATTAGGATGCGCTGGCACCGAGCAAGCACCACCTCCTGCTCACAGAATCCCTGAATCCCTGAGGCTGGAAAAGCCCTCAAACCCCTCCTGTGACCCCTCATCCCCCCCGAACGCCACCTCCACCCTCCACATGGCCATGTCCCACTCAGGGACCCCCACCCCAGCTTTTTGTTTTTTGGAGGTCACAAAAGCTTTTTGTTTTTTTTGGTTTTTTGGGGTCACAAACCCCAACCACACCAAACACAGGCTGCTCCCCGGGTTTACCTCTCGGAGGTGGGGTCCTGGCAGTTGAGGGGGTACTTGAGCTCGATGACGGTGCTGTTCCTCTCGCGGAGCAGCCCCTGCTGCTCGGTGTAGTACTGCACCAACTCTGCCAGCGTGGCAAACTTCTCCCCCCCGTACAGGTCGTAGTAATCGCCTGTGTTCTGGATCTTGATGTGCGTCACCTCCTCGTTCCTCCTGTATGCGCAAACGACACGACTTTTTTAATTTTTAAGCTTCACTTTAAAGGTTTGTTCGCCTTTGCCCCGGAAAATGAAGTTTCTCTTTGAAAGATTCTTGTTCCAGCTGGTGAGCTGAATATCTCAGCAAAGGAGGAGTAGCCCAAAGATACCCAGAAAGAGAACAACCGTCAACAGAGCATCAACAAGCATCAGCAAACATCAGCAACCATCAGCAACCATCAACAAACAACAACGAGCATCAACAACCGTCAACAGAGCATCAACAAACATCAACGAACATCAACAACCATCAGTAAGCATCAACAACCATCAACAGAGCATCAACAAACATCAACAAACATCAACAAACATCGACAACCATCAATAAACACCAATAAACATCAACAAACATCAACAAACATCAGCAGAGCATCAACAACCACCAACAAACATCAACAACCATCAATAAACACCAACAACCATCAATAAACATCAACAACCATCAACAACCATCAACAAACCTCAGCAACCATCAATAAACGCCAACAACCATCAATAAACACCAACAACCATCAATAAACATCAACAACCATCAATAAACATCAACAAACATCAACAACCATCAACAAACATCAACAACCATCAACAACCATCAACAAACCTCAGCAACCATCAATAAACACCAACAACCATCAATAAACACCAACAACCATCAATAAACACCAACAAACATCAATAACCATCTGCCTCTGGCACAGTTGGTGACACCAGGCCCGGAAAGGGCTGATGGGTGCTGCCACCATCCCACAGGGACAGCAAAGCCAAGCAGGGAAAGCCTGAAAACTGGGAAAAGCTGCAGGAGGATCCTAAGCAGCCACAGGACACCTGGAGAAGTGAACATGGTCCTGGGGACAGAACCCCTCTGTGAGAGGAGGAGGTGTGGGGTGGCACCTCTGGGTGCTCAGGGATGAGCTGCCACCCCAAATCCAGCTGCTCCAGGAGGAGACACCTCAACATCTGGCAATATTTGGGTGCAGGAGCAGAACTGGCTGGCTGGGGGTGACTGCTGGCTGTGCCATCCCCGTCCCACCCCAGCCCATGACCCCTCCTGCCCTCCCAGAGCACCCCCAGTGCTGCTGCCACTCCAGGCTGTTGCCTGCTTTTTGCAGCTGAATATTATTATTCCCTTGTAGTAGTTTCACACGGTTCTTTTCTGTAAACATAGCTATGTTATTGTAACTGTGTCTTATCATTCACATTCCTTTCTCATGGACGCAGAACTTTGATGGACATTCCCTTTGACCACTGTAGTTGAGGGAGGAAGAACTGATTTCCTCCAATTAGTAGTGATTTCCAAATGGATATAAAAAATAAAGAAGGCGGGTCTTGAGGCCCTTCCTTCCCTTTCCTCTGAACCTGGACACAGGTGTCTCTGGCTCGTCCTTTTGTGTCGCTGCAGTGACACCGGGCCACGGAGCACCCTCTGTTTGTCCCAAAGCTCCTTCCCTGCCCAGCCCCATCCCCTCGCCCCAAACCCGGCACGGAGCACAAAGGCTCCGTTCAGAGCCCAAATCCAAGGCCTGGGGCACTGCAGGGCTGGGAAGGAGCGGGATCAGCGGGCTCCTTCATCCCAGAGCCGCCGGGGTCACCCCGAACACAGAGCCCATTGATCCCTCCCCGTTTCCTCGTCCTGCAGCAGCTCCAGGCTGGGCTGCACATCCAGGGAGCGTCGCTGGGCTCTCTGGAGGGGAATAAAGCACAAAGGAGGGGCCCAAACCCCTGGGCTGGAGGCAAAGGCCACGGCTGACTCGCAGATCCCATTTTTCTGGCAGTGAGAGTTGCCCCCATTCCCTGCGAAACTCCTCTCCACCACCAGCACAACCGATATCCAGGAGAATTTCCTGATCCCAGATATCCATGCTGCAGTGCCCACACGGTTTATTCACAACAATAAAAAAAAACCTCACAAAAAACCCCAAGCAGTCCCTTTTTTTTTTGTTACTTAAGGCAAAAAAAAAACCCCACTTGAAATGTCACAAATACCTTTGCTTGCAAAAGGATTTCTCAGTCAGGAGCCTGTGCCAGGCAGAGGCAGAGATGAGGCCCTGACAAGCTGCAAAAAGCAGCTGAAAACACCTCAAAAAAAAGATTTTCCCTCAGGGAACTTCACTGAGTGTTTGGTTTTGATGGAAGAACTGGGGTTCTCTGAGAGAATCCAAGCCCACTCTGAGAGTGAAAGAGAGCAGGGTTAGCGGGATATTGGGATGGAATTCCTCCCTGGGAGGGTGGGGAGGCCCTGGGATGGATTTTCCGGAGAATTTGTGGCTGCTCCATCCCTGGGAGTGCCCAAGGCCAGGCTGGAGCACCCTGGGATGGTGGAAGGCGTCCCTTGGGTGGGACTGGCTGGGCTTTCAACCCCTTCCAACCTAAACCATTCCCTGAATCCATCAAACCCTCCTCAGCTGCATCCTTAACCTGCATCCAGAGTGGGTTTGTGCAGCTCTTTTGGGGAAAAAAACTAAAATAAAAGCCCAGTTATCTCTGTGTTGATGGGGAAATCACTCTGGGGCCTGAGCTCTGCAGAATTTCCTTCCCAGAAGCTCTCAGAGCACATCCCGAGCCAGGGGAGGATCTGTTCCCATCAAACACATCCCAATTATCAAATTAACAGCGGCTCTGACGGGCGCTGCTCAGCTCCTGGCGTTTGCATCACCGCGGTGGCCGCGGGCCAAGGCCCACTTAGGCCAACTCCCAAGGAGCCTTTTCCTTTGTTCCAGCTTTTCCCCGGCCCTGGGAGGAGCTGCTCGTGTTTTTCAGGAAGAATTCGCAGTATTTGCTCTCTGAACAGCGGCTTTGGCAGAGCCAGGCAAGGAAAATCAGGGGGTCTGGAGAAATTTGGTATTCCCTGAGTGGGCTCCCACATTTCAACCCCTCCAGGCCTCACTTTCAAATTGATTTTGGTTAAAAATCACTGAAATTTTTGGAATATTCACTGTCAAAACCAGGCCAGCAGCAGCTCTCTGGAGGCAGAGGGGCAACCCCTCAGTGGGCTCCCACATTTCAACCCCTCCAGGCCTCACTTTCAAATTGATTTTGGTTAAAAATCACTGAAATTTTTGGAATATTCACTGTCAAAACCAGGCCAGCAGCACAGAGTGGCAGTCCCTGAGCAGGCTTCCACATTTCAACCCCTCCAGGCCTCACTTCCAATTTAATTTTTGTTACAAATCACTGGAATATTTTGAATATTCACTGTCAAAACCAGGCCAGCAGCAGCTCTCTGGAGGCAGAGGGGCAACCCCTCAGTGGGCTCCCACATTTCAACCCCTCCAGGCCTCACTTTCAAATTGATTTTGGTTAAAAATCACTGAAATATGTGGAATATTCACTGTCAAAGCCAGGCCAGCAGCAGCTTCCTGGATGCAGAGTGGGCTCCCACATTTCAACCCCTCCAGGCCTCACTTCCAAATTAATTTTGGTTAAAAATCACTGAAATTTTTGGAATATTCACTGTCAAAACCAGGCCAGCAGCAGCTCCCTGGAGGCAGAAGGAGGTGACCCAGCAGGAAAGAGAGGGAAGGAAGTTTCTGGGCACAACGGGCACATGAACATTCCTCAAATGCTCCCAAAATTTCTGTTGCCACCACTCAGAAGAGCTCCTGAATATTCAGGCAACACTGCAATAGCTGCAGGACACCTGCAGACACACCAGGGGTTACTCCAGCCTCACTCCATCCCCACCCTGCTCCTTTCACACCCTTTCCTCCCTGCTGCCGTGCTCTAAACAAACCCCCAAAGGCGAAAATCAGCCAAAAAATCCAATTTTGGCCCATGGTTTGACCACCTGCCAGCAGTTTGTGCTCGGAGCTGAGGGAAAGGAAGGAGAGGAGGGGAAGGGGAGGAGGAGGGAGGGCAGAAGGAAAAAGGGAGCAGCTCCAGAGCCTCTTGGAAAGCTTTCCCTGGCTCCTGCTCTGGTGTTTCTCCCATCCCAGGGCTGGGAGGCTGGACACACACGGGGCCACTCGCTGGGAGGTCTGGGCAGCCCAAATTCCATCAGCCACATCCTCTCCTCCCCGGGAAAGAGCTGAATTTCCTCTGCCTGGCCCTCAGAGGAGTTGCAGGGAGGTGAAAAGGAGGAGGAAGAGGCTTGATTGTTCTCCTGAAGGTGCTTTCTCCTCCTCACACCTCTATTTTAGGGGCTTTCTCAGAGATATCTGTATTGTTTCCTCTGAAAGGCTTTCATTGCTCAGAGAGGAAGAAATAGAGAGAGACCTGTCCAGTTCAGAGATAAAAAAAATCCCTCCAAGAGCCCTGCCAGGATATAATTCCAGCAGGAATAATAACACATTGTTCAGCTGTGGAATGGGGAAGGGGGAAGGTGACTGCCCAGCCTTGCAGCTCTCTCTCTTTGCCCATAAATCCTTTTTTCCCAAGGATTTATGCTCTTTTTGGGGCCATCATCAGTGGGGAGAAGACTGAAACAGAAGCAAAAGCAGTGCAGTGTTACCCACATAAGCAGGGCAGGCACATTTCCCACAGCCAAACCCACAGCAGCACCTTCGGGGGATGGAGCAGGGGTGGGACAAAGGGGGTGATTTTTGGGGAGCCTGGCCCAGCCTCACCTGACAGAGAGGGTGAAGTCCCCGGGGTTGCTCTTGCTGGGCCGGGCCAGGAAGCTGCCGTGGACCCCCCGGGTCAGCAGGAGCTTCTCGGCCTCGATGCCGCTGATGTTGGGGTGGAACCACCTGGAAAAGGGGGGAAAAAAGGGAAAAAAAGGGAAAAAAGGGACAGGTGAAATTGGGATGCAGCCCAGCCTGCCCTCCCCTGCAGCTGCTCGGGCTCCTGCAGGTGGCAGGATGGGGTGCAAAGGGAAACAGAGGGGAAACAGAGGGAAATACAGAGGGAAAAACAGAGGGAAAACCAGGGAAATACAGAGGGGACATACAGAGGGAAAAGGGAAATACAGAGGGAAAGATAGAGGGGAAAACAGAGGGAATAACAGAGGGAAAAGCAGAGGGGAAATACAGAGGGAAAAGCAGAGGGGAAATATAGAGGGAAAACCAGAGGGGAAATACAGAGGGAAAAGGGAAGTACAGAGGGGAAAGCACAGGGAAAAACAGAGGGAAAAACAGAGGGGACATACAGAGGGAAAAGGGAAATACAGAGGGAAAGATAGAGGGGAAAACAGAGGGAATAACAGAGGGAAAAGCAGAGGGGAAATACAGAGGGAAAAGCAGAGGGGAAATACAGAGGGAAAAGGGAAGTACAGAGGGGAAAGCACAGGGAAAAACAGAGGGAAAAACAGAGGGGACATACAGAGGGAAAAGGGAAATACAGAGGGAAAGATAGAGGGGAAAACAGAGGGAATAACAGAGGGAAAAGCAGAGGGGAAACCAGGAGAAAACAGAGAGGAAAACAAAGGGAAAGCAGAGGGAAATACAGAGGGAAAAGCAGATGGAAAAGCAGAGGGAAAAACAGAGAGGAAAAGAGAGGGAAATACAGAAGGAAAACAGAGGTAAATACAGAGAGGAAAGCAGAGGGGAAAGCAGAGAGAAATGCAGAGGGAAAAACAGAGGGAAAAACAGAGAAGTACAGAGGGAAGTACAGCTCACCCCCAGTGGAAAATATTTCATATTCTGTGCCATTTTCATGTCATCTTTGTACTTTCAGCGTCACCAAACCACCTCCCAGCCCCTCTCAGCCCCCAGCAGGTTCCCCTGAGGGACCTGCAAGGGCTGCTGTTTCCCCCAGGGCTTTCCTGAGCACTTAATATTCCCATTACACCAAGGATTTGCCGCTTTTATGGCCCCAGTTTTGCAGAGGCGGCCACAAATCTGCTTTTGGAAGGCCAGGCTGTCTTTGAGTCATCTCCAAGGGCTCCCCAAAAGGAGAGGCACCCGGTTCTGAAGGTGTTGCTCGGCTCCAGACAACTTTTGTGCGTGGGACTGGTGGGATTTCCCGTGAGATGAGCCACAGCCCCGGCTGGGTGCTGATAAAGTGAATTTATGGAGGGGTTTTGGGCAGCACCAGCTGCAGGAGAAGCGGCTGCACACCCCAAAATCCCCTGTGGGGAGATCATAAATGTCCCTCAGCTCCATCCTGGCAGCTCCACACGCCAGGAACAGCAGGAAAAGCTCTGTCCTGGCAGAGCCAGGAGCAGGCACTGCCCATTTCCCGGCTCTGGAGCCTCGGCTGGCATCGATTGTTAATTGATGTAAATGCAGCTCTGCCCTGTCTGACACGGGCAGGAGGCTGCTCTCCTCCTCCCCGAGGATTCAGGGCTTTTATCTCCATTATCCCAGCCCACCTTGGCCCTGGAGCTGATCCATGCGGGTCCCCTGCATCTCCCAGCCCCAAAGCAGCAGCTCTGGGGTCCAAAGCAAGGGTTTCACTCAAGAAATTAAAATTTGTTCGGTGTGGTTGGCAGCAGAACGGCCACAAATCACCCCGGGGGCAAGGGGCACGGAAAATTCCTGTGGGAAGGGAAGGGAAGGGAAGGGAAGGGAAGGGAAGGGACCCTGGGCCATTCCTGTACTCTTT
>VZRZ01000140.1:30869-94377 GCA_013398175.1 Climacteris rufus | reverse complement strand
ATTATGATTTTACCTCATGAAGTGGTCGTGCCAGGGCCTCTTGCCTTCATGGTATAAAAGCATACAATGTGTATGTGTATATTGTTGTTTGAATATTTTATAAACATTGAATTCCTAAGCCTCACTATTTCCTTGAAAAGATGTTAAATTTTGGTTTTGATAAGAAGCACTTGTTGCTTCAGTTTATGGATTTTATGTGTTATATGACACACATTATATGTAAAGGAAAAAAAATAATTATTGACAAGTAAAGGAATTACAATGACAAGATAAAACACTAAATTTAAAGTGTCTATGGTATTTGGGGATAATCCAATAAATTATTTCACTTGTGTTGTTATTAGTTGGTGTAGACTAGGATATTTTTCACTCCTTGAGTTTTCAAAACCATAGGAAGATGAGATGTAAGTCAGGAACAGGGGAAGCCTTTTGGAGTTGGTTTATTGTTTGCAGCAGATGACTGCAAAAGTCAGTGACTTTTCTTTCATTCACTCTTCCTAGTGTGGGGTTTTTCCTAGTGAAGGTTAGTATTTCACATGTTTTACAATAAAACAAGTAGACTTATTATATATTGGTTTGGTTGTTACAGGGAAGTACAAAATGCAGTGAGACTTAAGAAAAATTCTTTCTATTCACTGTGACAACCAGGGTCAACATACAAGCATTTTAGAGTAATACCTGTAGTAAATTACAATATATATATATAAATGTTAATATAAACAATTAAATGTTATTATATTACATAGTATTTTTAAGGTTTTGAATACTATGTAAATAAACTTAAGTAGAATAGTCATCTATTTTTACAAGGGTTTTAGAATAACATTGGTTGTGTTAGATTTATATATTTTGTTGAATTCAATTTCTGTAAATTTGGAATAGAATTTATGTACCAAATATTAATATTACATTTGCTAATATTTCCATTGTTATATTTAAATCAAGAATTTATAACTGTATTCTGTTAGCTATATTTTCTTTATTTTTATATTTCATGAAAGATTCTAGTGTTTCTTTTAATTTTTTCAGATGAGTTTGTATTTTAGAATTTGATTCAAGTATATTCAATAACTGATGTTGGTATTTATACACACACCACCTTCAGTTGTCAAAAACAAATCCAAAGTTATTCAAGTTTGTTTTCATTGCCTTTGAAAGGTTGGTAATTTGCAAAGCACTGATTGTCTTATCAGGCTATGTTGATTTATGAAGATTTGGATTGTTTTTCCTTCCAGCAGGAGGAATCTTCACTTCAGCTGGAAGAAGACTTTTAGAAAATGGTGTGGCATTTTTTATTATTTGGATACTTTCATGAAATAAGTGGTAAGCTGACAACAAATCTTAAGCTAATAGCTGATTAATTCAATGTGTGAGCAGCCATGCTATAATATTGAAAATATTGTTATGTAAACATAAGAAATGTTATTTTAGAGTCTTTGAGTTGCAGTTTAGTTACTGTGGATGCGGTAGTTTTTCTGTGTTTGGAGCTGCTTTCTTTTGCTTGCAGAAGTTCAGGAGTTTTTGTTTGCGGTTCTCACAGCTTTGCAGGGAGTGAACAGTTCTTATTACAGCTGCTGAGCAGCTCTTTATCTCACATTGGAAAACACCTAGTCTTTTGTCTAGTGAAAATAGATGTAAACATTCAACGTTAAAAACAATTACTTCCAATTTTTCTGTCAAACTTCTTTTCCATTCACCTACCAATTTAATACTTTCATTGATATAACTTGTATGGTACCAGCCTATATTGTATATACACTATTCTTGCTTTTTTTCTTTTTCCTGCTAGTTTTAATTGACAAAACATTGTTCACACCTTTCAGGTAGCTGTTAACTTGCATTTTTAAAGCTTTTGGGGATAATCAGCCACACCACTTTAACAATACAACAAACTGATATTTAACTTTTACGTCTCCCAAATTCCATAGTTCTTGGCACAAATGCTATTAGAACTTCAACTGACATTAAAATAGATAATTTCATATTCTTTTCCTTAAAATAATGAAATCAGTGATCTTAAACAGCTTTTAAAATTTAAAACAGGATCTCCAAAATAAACGGCTTAAAAAATTAAATTAGCATTCCTAAATTTATT
This sequence comes from Climacteris rufus, assembly GCA_013398175.1. Lineage (NCBI taxonomy): Eukaryota > Metazoa > Chordata > Aves > Passeriformes > Climacteridae > Climacteris > Climacteris rufus. The sequence goes on along the minus strand of VZRZ01000140.1, from coordinate 92,282 downwards.
CACTGTTTAGGAAAATTCTGAGTTATTTCTAGTTCATGAGTCTCTGAGTGCATTTAATGCCCACAGTATTAGTGTTTCAACCCATTAACCATCTTTAATTTGAAAACCACTTTGGTTGATTAACTTTCTCCTTCAGGCTACCTCAGATATCATGTTCAGTTTCAGCCTTTTCTGGTTGCATCACTGTAGACGTCTTGAATATAGGCTAATAACCACCTCAAATTACATTTCTGTTAACTTCCTTTTTTCATGAGCAGTGCTAATTTGCACAGTCTATTGCATACTCCTCCACTCACTCCACAGGTTAACATCCCTGTTAACTCAATCTCCTCTCCACTTTTAACTTTGTCATCTGCATTTATTCCTTTGGCAAACCCTTCTCATGTTTGCCTTCACTGACAATTGTCTATAGATCTCAAGTCACCTTTTTTTACCTAATTCTCAGAATCTTTCATTGTCTTGCCTTCTTAAACCTTAACCCTGTAAAATGTATTATTCATTTTCTGCCAGTGTAGCACTTCTTTTTGTACAAGACTGATTTGGTTCAGGTTTAACCTGATGTTTCTTTCACGCTCTCAGATCTGTAATGTGTTTCTTCAATCTGTAAATTATTCATTGAAGATTTTTAAGTTTATTTATACTAGCTTATGTTACATTATTGTGTAGATTAACCTGGTGTTTTGAATGGCTGAAGGATCATTCATATAACGAAAGTATTCCTGATAAAAATCACCTTGATTGTCTTTGGGGACTAGTTGGCATGTTTTTGGGTAAGGGAAGGTTATTTAACTTTTGTTCTCAAAGAAAAAAAAATACACAAATCAAGGGAAGGGAAGGGAAGGGACGGGAAGGGAAGGGANCTAATCCTTTTCTTAATGTATTGAGGTTCTATCCAGCAGAAAGAATGAGCTAACTGCAAGGCATGCCACATGAGGAGCTGGGAAATGCATGGCGACATGCTCGTATCCAGGGCAGGTTTAGCCAAGTGTGAAGCAGCAAACACATCTCGGGGGAAGGGAAGGGAAGGGAAGGGAAGGGAAGGGAAGGGAGAAACCAAATCTTATGAATTATGTATCTCTTGTTGCCTTGAAAGTATATTAAAAGTAAGCTGTATTATGAGTTGCAATAATTAAAACTTAAATATTTTATTGATACTTGTTTCCTTTTATAGACAAAATGTATTTTACAGTAAGTACATAAAACTGAAGTCAATATTTTGAATTGATAAGGAGCTACAGAAACGGTATATTTATCTTTTTTGATCCCTGACATTGCTGCTGCTTTAATCTTGGGGTTAAGATGTAGCATAGAGGAATCTAATGTTATTTGTACATAGAGGTTTTTAAGCAATTTACTATTATCATGAAAATATTCTGCAAGAGTCTATACCTTAAGCTGAGTAAGAAATAAATAAAGATCCTCAGTGGCTGTGATGTAATTTGAATTGATATAATACTGAATAATTATTTTTAACCTTAACATTAAATTAAATTCTCTGTAACACCTTGCATCACTTTTTTTTTTGGTATTTTTGTTACTCCCAACTAGCTTTTTAACTTCATTATACAGAAATCCATAAAGCTAATATTACACAATTTAGACAATTATAGCTATTCTCTCTGTCATGTGCCCCTCAGTCCTATTAATATGTACATAAGCAAGTACCAAGCTGATATTATACCCTTGAATGAAGTATATAAACACTTACAATAATTTCTTTTTTGTGAATGTTGTATTTAGAGGATACTATCTTATTTTCTCTTTTAAATTTAATTTAAAATATAACTGGGTTTATGGTCTGCTCTTGTGCCTTGTGTAAAGCAAGACAGAGACTTCTAAAGAGTGTCTTTTCAATTCCTTGGGATTTGCATCAGTCTTCTGGAAAATTGTGTCATAAAACTGGACACTATTCAGCCAAAATTCCTTTTACAATGGCCATTGACGTAAATTAGTTTCAGTTTTGCCTTGAATATTGTAAGGGACCTTTTTTCTGAAGATTTGGCTAAAGGTATAGCATTATCCTTGATCATATTTTTTCCTGACTTACAGAGGATTTAGGTCTTCTGGTTTGATATGCAATTTTCCCTTGTCATATTACAGAAGAATGTAACCTTTCATGGTGGTGGATGCCTTGTCCTAGTAGGAAGTACAGCATATTCTGATTGAAAACAAACAGATGTACTCCCATTTCTACAACTAAGTGCCTGTCATGGTTTGAGCCATCCCAAAGCTCCCATGAAAACCTACTTCCCTCCCCTCCCTCTGCTCAGCTGGACAGGGGAAAGAAATTTCTTCCAAGGTGAGATAAGGATACTGAGAAAAAAAAACCCGTTTAATTGAGCAGTCTAAAACAGGCTCAAAACTTAAAAGTGATAAGTGAATTTATTACAGAGTTATAGGAGTAAGCAAAACATTCTCTTAAACACTTTCTTCTCCCCCAAAATTCCTCCCTCCTTNAGATGTTTTCTTCTTGGCAATTATTTGGAGAGGAGGCAGGTTCCCTTCTCGCAAGCACTGTCACATTTTGCACATGAGTTTTTTCCCTCTTGGCGAGCAGCCCACCTAGTCACTGCTGCTGCCTTCTCCTCCCAAGGCCAGGCTGGTCCAAACTTAGTGTGGGGATGAAACAAGGCCTCTTTTACCACAAATGACTCCCTCAATCCCCAGGAGCAAAGGCCTTGTTATCCGCGTTGGCCCTCTCCAGACCAAAGTCCCTTCTGTAGGAGTCCACCCCTCCTGCTCCAGCGTGGGGTGGATCTTGGCTCCTTCATGGACCCTCAAGGTGCAGGGAAACACTGCATTAGTACAGTCTTACCACAGGTTGTGAGGATGTCTCTTAGAAGCACTTCCTCCCCCTCCTTCTTCTTCTTCTGACTTTGCTGGTGTCCATATCTGTTGTTTCTCCTACATGTTGTACTCCTTCCCCGCCTGTCTACATCTACTGGTGCACCGTGCGTAGTACCGTGACTCCTTCTTAAATATGTTGTCACAGAGGCGTTATCTTCTTCTCTAATTGGCCCGGTTGTGGCTTCCACAGCATGTCCATCTTCAGAGCCATCAAGGATAGGCCCTGGCCAGACAGCTGTGGAAGCTTCTGGCATCTTTTTACAGGAGCCGTCTTTCTGGCTCCTACCACCCCCAAAAAAGCCAGACCCTGTCAAACCATCACAGTGCCTTTTATTTCGTGCTTGTTAGTTTGTTGGGATTTTTTTCCTTGCTATAGAAAACTTTCTTCCTGTTGTTTCCAAGTTTAACTTACATATGTCTGGTTTGTTTAGGACAAGTTGTTCCTAGAAGGAATTGTGCTTTACAGCCTCCAGTACTGCTCGGTGTCTAGTATAGTTCATCTTTCACTTCACCTGGGTTTGCCCTTTACTACAACAGCAAACCTCTTACTCTGTGAATCCCACTGAAATAACACTGTTTTGTTATAGGTCATGGATCTTCAACCAAGCTTTTAAAGGCTGCGTAAGAGCAGCTGCTCTATGATGATTAAATATACCTGAGAGAAGTGCTTCAGGAGATTCTGCCTCAAACCATCACTTTCCTATCCCTGGGGCTATCCTTCTCACAAAATTTTTCTCTGTCAGCAACATCAAACATAACCAGTGCTTGACATACTGAGGAAAAACAGAGCAAGTCATGTGCCTCTATTTGTTCTATTCTGACATCCTGGACTTTCTGCTCCACAGGAATGCTGCCTCTGGACCATGTGCAGGTCTGGGATAACCCATGCCTCTAACATATGGCTGCCAGGTCTCTCCCAACACTTCTGAGAGCAGGGTGAACAGAATCCAAAAAGGTCCCTTCTTCCTTATTGTTTAATTAAGTACCAGAATTAGGACATGCTGATAATAAGTGATTGAATATCGATGGGAAAAAGTCACCAGTCCAATAGTTGTATGCAGTTCCTTTCTGATTAGCTTTGGGATACAGAAAATCAGGTATGGAACAGTAGTGGATTCTTGTAGGAGAAAAAAAATGAACATGGAAAACTGTATCATGAAACACATTTTTGGTTCTTAGAAAGGGAAAGATGGCTGCAAATGGCAGGTGTAGAATAAACTTGGTTTTAATTGTTTCAGATAAGAGAATAAAATTGGTTATTTTATAAGTGCAACACATAGATAATGGAATACTATTTCAGTAAGTTCTACAATTATCTTGTGAGAGTTCAGCTACTTTGTGAATAATTCAGCTCAAGAGTCTCAACATTCTAAAGTTAGTTTAAGTTTCTGAATTGACATTATAACCAGTGATAAATGAGTGACGCCTTTGTTGAGAGACTGGAGAGGAGGTTATATAGTGTTCTGCTTACTGTTTTCAGTCAAGATATGTTGAATTTGTCATCGAAGCCAAGGATGAAGATAGTCTTAGTGATAACTGTAGCAACACGTATTTATCTTTCTTTTTAACATAATATGAAAAAGTTGCATTTTTTTCCTTTGACTGTGACATGAAAGCAGTCTACAAAAGCTAAATCCGAGCTATTTCAGACATTTTTTTCTATCAGGCACTGTGTGACCCGCTCCTGCTTCACACTATGCAGTTTCATAGCAATTTCAATAAGAAATTTTTATAGATTTTGATGGTGTTTTTAACCAACTTAATTTTCATATTCAAGTTATATTTATTTCTGCATTCACCCTTATTACACTATCACATCTTCATGAAAAATTAAAGATGCCTGATTATAAATAATTAAGTAATGAGGTAGCACGAGTGCCTCATTTTTTTTGTATTCATAAATAAGTTGTTAGAAACGACACTTTGTTTGTTTGAGTTCTAACTGAATTCTCTCTGCTGTTTTCTGAGAATCAAGCACCTTCATCACAAAGGTAGGAGTAAAATGGCTGCAGTGTAAGGAATAGGAAACTCCATCTTTTATTTAAAAACTGGTTGTGTGCTGACGAGTGTGCCAGACTTGCCAAATGCAAGTGTCAGCCTCATACTCTTTAATATGGAAAAAGGGTGATCTAGGAAGAAGAAGGGAGGATTTGTTTCCAGCTCTTCTCTATGCATTTTGGTCCTAAATGGTTTCATGTAAGATGAATAAACCATTTTTAGAGTCCTGACTAGAATGAGTAACATATCCGAAAAGTACATTAAGTGTCCTTGACTCACATAGACTTGGTGAAAGCAGTTTAGTACTGAAGTGCTCAGTTCTGAAATCTGTTTTTCCCAAGCAAATGATTAAACTAAAGAACTTAGCATTTAAAGCATTTACTGTGCACAATTTGTATATATAACAGTATTGCAAATGCTGCAGGGAAACCTTTATTATTATTTCAAGAAGAGGTTATGGATTTTATTTTGGTGTACTCATTGAATTTTTCCATTGTAAGAAATATCTTTGTCCTTAAAAAATATGTTATCATTTATGGGATTGTCTTACATAGCTTGTAATTTGTCCCTTTACACTCTTCTCCACTTTTTCTGACTAATATGTAGTTTTTCTGCTTATATTTTATTTAATCTTCAGTCTATTTTTTTATATTTGTATAATATTTTCATTGCTACTAGCAATGTTCTTGTTTTACCACAGTCTTTTTATTATTTAAGCACTACAGAAGACAGGGGTTATGCGTAATAGCTGTTTCAATTTTTGCTTGCCTATTCAGATAAAGATTCACTACTTTCACTGAAGTGAGTTGGTGTATAAATACAGTATCCTCACCACTTTGTTGACTCTAGTGAGAGACAGGATTGAAAAAGAAAAGCACTATGAAATGGAGAAGGGCCACTAAAACAGTCTATCATTCCTAGTACTCCTGAGAATGCTATTTCAAAGTTACATCAGTGCAGCTGCTGTCTGGGGTTTTTTTAATCCATCAGTGAGCACATGGACCTCTACACAGCCCAAATCCACTCCTGATCAAGAGAGAAAAAAAAAAAAATTATATGGCAACCTTTGGGTTACGTAGCAAAACAATCTGTTCAGTGTCATAAGTGGGAAATTACTGAGGGTGTCAGTAAATTACCAAATCTACTTTGCATTATTTTTTTATCTCTGCTGTCAGAGAAAATCACTTATTACAGTGTCAGAGACTGAAAAAGTTCATGCCTCAAACATTGATATAAAGTTTTGCTCATTATAAAGAAACTGCAACCAAAGAGAAGCCTCCTTGAAGACTGAGTCTTTGGACTGAAAGTCAAACTGATGATCAGATAAAGGGAGAACTATTGTTCAGTCATCTTAGGCTGAGGGAAAGGTATGCATCCACAAAAAGCCAGCGCTGAGGACCATCCCTGGCTGGGTTTTGGGTGGGGGGAGAACACAGCTCACAGAAGCCAGGTGTACACAGACTTACCACCCAATCAAGGTATGGGAGGGGAGGAGGATCTTGGGGTGCGTGGCGCAACCTCTGCCCAGAAGCACTAAACACCCATCCTCCCTTTCACAAACTGGCCCAGCTGTGAAACCCCCAACCCCACAGGTTGCATCCATGGGACTTTCACGTGAGAGGCAGCTGAGGGGGAGTCATAATCCATCAAAGACCCCCCAAAGTGCCTCCCGGGGACTTTGCACCACAGACTGCACATGACACAACAGATCCAGAGTGCTGTGAGAGGCTTCCCCCCACTCTGCCAGAGGGACATGCCTGGACATTGCCACCTGGCTGGAGAGTGTATTAACCCAGGGAACTCTATACTTTTTGGGGGACCTTCACCACCAAAAAGACCAGTGGGAGAGGATCATCAGGATGCCACTTGGACCCATGGAGTGGTGATAATCCTTTTTATTTTGCCTCTGTCACCTCTCTGTCCCCAGACCCCTTTCCCTATTTCTCCCTTTCTCTTTTCTCTCTCTCTATCACACACATTTACTATCAAATGAAAACCATTCTATTGACTGAAATGTGGTCTCATTTGCACCTTAATTCAGGCAGAGGAATGTCTAAATAATCTTGTAAAACCTAATCTTAACATACAGTCAGTTTCAAAGGACAAAATGATAATTTGGCCAGTGTGTTTGTAGATAAATAAGTCCATCACTGAAGAGGACTGTAAGCAACTTTTACTTTAATAAGCAAAACTCTGCTTCACATTGTATGCATATCTAGATAATTGGTACAACTTCTTTCAGGAATGAGAATGTGCACACCAAAAAAATCTTTCTTGAAAAATTTTATTTGATAGATGAGAAAAACTTTGAGAGATATCTAAATTACGTACTGTATGTAAGTTATATTCATAATGAGATCTATTTATACATTCCTTTAAAATTAAAAAATAAACATTTTCACTAAAAGAACAATATTCACAGGAATTTATTTTGAAAGATATCATTTCCAGTCTCACAAGTTAGCAACAAAACCTTGTTTTGTGGCAGTGAGTTTTCAACCACCAATCAGTGGCTTGTTCTCTGGAAAACCTCAAGCATGTTGATTGGAAAAGAACATTTTACTTTAATCTGATGAGTAGCACTGGCTGTGTTCCTTGGAAAAGTCCCTAAGTATGTGTTTGACTTCAAGGTTCAGATATACTTTGGGTAGTCTGAAAGCACAAAGCTTAAAGCACTGTGACCTCAGGAAGAATTTATAATATAGTAGAATAATACATAGTATCCCTTTATATATTACATAAAATAACATATAATACATTATATCAATCAATAACTAATTATTATTAACCATAGAATCATAGAATGGTTTAGGGTGAAAGGGACCTTAAAATAATCTACTTCCAAACCCCCTGCCATGAAGGGGGAATTACATTAATGTATTGATATATTAAATATATTTTATATAATTTATTAATTAATAAAACAATTTTCTTAAATTATATTTTAATATTGATATAAAATATTAGATCTCTTGATAAAACAATCTACTACATAAATATATATATTAATTAATATAACATTACTCAAATTTTATGTAGAATAGTAAATACATTATATATGTTATACTAGATTCTTCTAGTAAATATTATAAATAAAAGTAATGCACTGGAGGAACTAGAAACTTTGACCCATTCTCAGAGCCACAACATCATTGACATTGGCAAAACCAGGTGGGATGAGTTCTGTAACTGGTGAGTTGTGATGGACAGTGACAGGCACTCCAGGAAGGACAGGGAAGGCAGACAAACCAGTGAGGTGGTGCTGTATGTAAAGGAAGGATTGGATTGTGTGGAGCTTGATGATGACAGTTGAAAGACTGTAAGGATAAAGGGAAAAGCAAATAAAGTCTACCCAGTCCTTGCCCTTACGGGTGATTTTTATGTCCCAGATGTCAACTGGGAATATTATACAGCAGTCAAAAACAGGCCCAGGAAATTCCTGAAATATGTTGAAAATAACTTTTTGGTGCAGTTATTATGAGTGACAGCTGGAAAGGATTTGTTCTAGATTTGTTTGCAAACAGAGAGGGACTCATGGCTAAGATGGGTGGATACCTTAGTCACAATGGCCATGCAGTAGTTGAGTTTGAAATCATGGGTGAGAGGAGAAAAGCTGTCAGCAAAACTTTGACCCTAGGTATGTGCAGAAAAGACTTTTGGCTGCTAAAGGAGCTAGTTAGTAAGGTCCCTGGGATTCTACATGTGGAGTTATTGAGGTCTATAAATGCTGGTCACTTTTTAAAAGTCATCTTCTATGAGGAGAAGGCAATCCTGAAGTGTCAGATATCAATGGAAAGGGGCAGGAGCCCAGTTGGCTGAGCAATAATCTTCTTCTGGAACTTAGGTGGAAAAGGAAATGTATGGACACTGGAAGCAAGGACAAGCAGGCAGGAAGACTACAGAGATACCGTTTACCATTGCAGGGAGAAAATTTAAGAACTACTTGCTTAGAATTCTGTTGCCCTGTGGAGGGCAGAATGGGTTGTCAACAATATGTTAACAGTGAAAGTTACAAAGTAAAAATACATATAAAGCAAAAGTAACAAATATTTTAGCATAGCCAAATTAACTTTTGTCATGTTACATCAGAACTAAACCTGTCCCAGTTTCTTGAACAGTTATTTGTTTATTTTTTCTACTGTGTGGCCTGATATACAAATGGTCCCGGTAGAAAACAGGTTGGACAGCAGCTGCATTCTCTCAGTCATTTACAGTGGGAGATGAGTGGACTGTGTCCAAAATGCTTTTATGCAGCTGCAACAAAATGGGGTTGGCTATTTAGTAGCATGACATTTGAGTGTTCATTTTCATATTTTCCTTTTGGTAGGTTAGTCATCCCATGAGATCACTGAGTTAACTCTCCAGCAATTCCCAAATACTCAAGTAAATGTATAGCATTTCAATATTTGGTGTTAATGACAACAGATAGTAATTCAAATCACTGAAAATGAAAAAAATATGAGAAGAATACACTGTATTGAAATGTTCATCATGCAGATTTAATTTAAAATATTATTTCTTACTGGGGACAATATCTTATCTCAAATTTTACTGCCAAAAATTTTGATCTGATAGTTTTATTAATTTCAAATTATGAATATATCACTAGACAGTCTTTCTGGGCGGTGTCAATCAACACTAGGGTCACTTAAACATTATAGAAATAATAATGTGCTAGTAAGGTAAAAGAAGTTCAAATTTTATTGATTTTTTTTCAATGTGATAGTCTGTTTCCACTGAAAACCGCAGAGAATTGTAGCTTTCCATTCTTAAAGTGCCATTTTCTCAGCTTCTGTGTTGTAATATTTGACTTAAAATAAAAAGTTATCTTTAAATATGTACAGTAGTTATGTAGTAAAAACACCTCAAATGTCAGTATCTCAGATGTTATTCAGTGTTTTCAGCTGCATCAACAGGTAGAAATACTTACATAATCATTAATCTCACATACCATAATTAGCTAATGCAAATCTCAATGCTGTATCACTTCGATATTCTGTATGACCTCAAAATCTTTGCTGAATGTGTTTGACCCATATCTCTTCATTTCTCAGCTTGCCAACCTTTAACTTTTGGTTAAAACTCACTCATGAAACCCAGACCTTCATCAGAATTCCATTATCAGCAACTCTACAATCTTATTTTCCTGCTTTCTAGACTTTCTTTATCCTTCTGTTTATTTCTATAGCTCCAAAATAGATGAAATTAGTTTTGTAACCTAATTCATCTCAGAATTCTTTAAGGAAATTCAGAATACTGTGAATAATATTTATATTAGTAGTAGCAATGTAGATATTATTAATTATAGCAATGTTAATAATAATGCCCATGCTCATAAACTAGGCACAATATGAAAAGATATGCGGTATGATGTTGCGGCGGACCAGACCCCGCGGACCAGTCCGGCCACATCCTGTCCCGTTTCCCGTAGTGATTGGCTCCCTGCCGGTCTCTCCGCCCCTTGTTTCCTTTGCGTAAAACTCCTACGCGTCCACTGTTTGTTCTTCTCTCAGTTCCCCCCGCCCCATTTGGAATAAACTTCGGACATATCAAGCGGAAGAAACCCCTCCTGCGTCTGTGTTTCCACTGCTGCTTACCCCACACTGTGTTGAGCTTCGCTCGACCTTTGGTGCCGGTGCTTCAGTCCTTTTAGCGACCTGCCTACGAGGCAAGACTGGGAAAAGTGATCCCCGGGACCCAGCCACCAGGTCACGCAGCAGGCTTTCTGTACCCTTTCAACCCACTCAGTCGTGGCAGTATAACATATTTCAAAAGATGATTTTATGCTGATATTTATATTGTCAGCAGCCCATTACAATATTGTTGAGGGTTTTAACATGATCCTTCCAAGCTGGTTGTTAAATTACTTGATTAGTTTTTCTGACTCATCAAATAACTCTTTAGAGAAAACTCAACTGTCTCAACATGACAGATATTAATATTTTGAGAGACAATACGTACATGGAACCCTAGAGATTAATACTGCATAGTCTGTAATCAGGATCAGGTAGAACTGAATTACAAGTGGATTATCCATACCCCAGGTGAGAGCCCTGGCTACAGAACAAATCTGGGCTTCAGTAGGTGATATTAGAAAAGAAAAATAGCACCTTGAAAAGTTTCTGTTTCCTTACAGGGAGGACTAAGATATTTTCTTGAGTGCCTTTGCATGAATGGGTAACCTATTTCCTACTGAGATATCACTGCAAAAATGTTGGTATCCATTGGTACAGCTTCATTGCTGAGACCAGAAATTTCGTAAAAATCAGAGAGTAAGAAGGGCTAGCTTCTCCCTGTTATTTTTGCACAGACCTGTGCTCTGCAAATGTCATTAAAACTTCTCTGTAATTTTGTGTGTATAGAATAGATTACATGAGTGTCTGCAGGTGAGAATAGAGAACTTCTTACCAGAAAACAACAAGCCAAAGGGGAAATTCGCCTGCTGAAACACTGGTATGTGTAAGGACAGATAGAGCCTGCCATATCTGCATAAGACAAGATCTGTGACAGCGAAAAAACCAGCTCATTAGGGCTTTTCTGGTTGCTTTGTTTGGTTTGGTTGTGGTTTTTTAAACACTGAGATAGACTGAAAGTGTCTAAATACAATCATGAGAAATAAATTAGAGTCTCAAAATCTATGCAGGCAAGATTGCAATAACTAAACAAACAAAAGGTGATTCTAGTTATACTTGCCAATAAACTATCTGTAAAACAATAAAAAAACCCCACCAAATCCCAAATAAACAGAAAACCAAACAGAAACATGAGATAAAGCCAGATGTGACTGAATAAAGGAATGACTGAAATCCAGTCCATACAGAACACCCTTTAGAGAAAGTTCTAGAGGATTACTAAGAATTTAAACCTGGAAAAAAGAAAACAGGGAAGATTTAGGAGCCCTTCTAAACCAACTCAGAAACTTAAGTACCTTGTGCTAAAATATTCAGAAATTTAAACATTCATAAGGAGGCTAAGGAACCAAAGTTCTGACTAAGGCGAGATAAAGTAAAAGAAGCGTTGAGAAACCTAAAATAAGTTAGGAATCAAACCTCAGAAAATTTTAAGTGTGAGGAGTACACTTTCATATTAAGTATGTAAGTTAGAAAATCACAGGAGAAGTTCAAGTAAAATTATTAAATGATAATCAACAGAAGTGGCTTCTTTGAGTAGCTTAGTTTTCCTCTTGTAAGTCAGTGCATTTCTAAAATGAACTTGCTAGTGAAAAGCAATAAATTGCATTCTAGATGAGTATATTAGGATGGAGTTTAACTTTAACTGGGGTCTACTGGCTTAAAATCCACTATTTTACACTCCTCAGAAGAAAATAATAAAGTGTTTTCAATTTAATGGATATTATTGATATGGATTGCAGAAGACAGACATAACCACAATTGCACTTTTGAATTTGTGTGATGGTTTAAACCCCAACCATAAATCAATACCATGCATCCAGTTGCTTACTTCCCTCTGCTGGGATGGTTGAGATAAGAAGAATTTAATAATTTAAATAAAGGTGACGATGATTATTATGATGATGAAGATGATTGATGATGAGGAGGATTATTGCTAATTATTATTACTATTGAAACAAGGAGCAGAGAAGAGGAATAAAATCCCAAGGGAAAACAAGTGATGAAAAATGCATTTGCTCCCCATCTCTTCAGACTGATGCCCAACCTGTCCCCAAGCAGTGATTGGTTCCTTCTGGCCAGCTTCCCTCAGATTATACAATATACTGGGCATTTTATGGTATGGAATATCCCTTTGGCCAGTTCAAGTCACGTATCCTGGCCATGCTCCCTCACAATTTCTTGGGCACCTGCTCACTGGCAGGGCATAGAAAACTGAAAAGCCCTTGACTTAGAGTCAGCAGTACTCAGGAACAACTGAAACATCAGTGTGTTAACATTGTTCTCATACTAAATCCAAAACACAGCACTGCACCACCTACTAAGTAGTAAGTAAGTAGTAAGTAGCTGAAACCAGGATAATTCTCCAAGGAGAGTTGCTAAATCTTTAATTGCTTAGACTGTTGGAGAGATAAAGCCTAAAGCTACAACTGTGGTTAATGAAATTCAATATTCAATATGAAAAAGAAAATGCTGTATGTGGAAAGATAATTAAGCTAAGAGAAGCAGAATTTACCTTGTACATCTGACCCTGGAAATCTAAGTAATAATTGAGGATCAGTACTGTCTTCTTACCAAACTCACTAGTGAGCCGCAAGTGCTCTTGAGATTGGTAGGGAATCTTGGGACCAGCAGATACTTAAAATGCTATGATTTACTGCTGGATACAGTGGAGCATCCTGTCCTGAAATAATGTAACTTTGACTGATAGCAGTGAATTAGGGGTTGGTTTGCATTGCTGTGTCAAAGGCCAAAGAGATTTTCTCAATAACTGTTATAAAACCATCAGTGATAATCAGAATCAATAATTGTATTAATATGCCTAACACTGAGTTATGATACATAGTTTGTCAAGGTTAAAACACACATACAGAAGTTCATCTAACCCTTCAGAAATCCATTTGAACCAACTCTAAGGATGGAACACGACACAGTTGAGCAGCCAATACTTGCCAACATAATTACTTTATGTACTTCTATTTTAAAAAAAGAGGTAATAGATAATAGAGTAACAATTACCCTTCAACTCTCATAATTAGTTAACACATATTAGTGAAGACATTCTAAATAATTGTGCTAGTATGACACTATGCATGAAGGGAAAATGTTAATTTATATTCTTGTCAGTATCTCATGTTAAAATATTGCTCTAAGTATCATCAAAAATTACAGATATATTTAAAATACAATACATATGTGACAGTACAAACTAATTCTCAGAATATGTCCCAGTTGTATGCCTAAATAGAAAAAAAAAAACATAATCTAATGAATATTAATTTAAACATGGAATGGGACTTCTCAGAAAAAAAATCATGCTATGTTTCTAGAAGTGTAGCGGTGTGCATGGCAGAAACCTCTACCTTTGAGCTTGAGGACTGGTGGGAGAAGCCTCAGGGCACTGTGGTCTGAACTATCTCCTCCGAGATCCGAGCTCTCTCCCTGGGCTATGGTGACTTCCCGTATTTCCCTTGTGTTACTTGTTACTATGGGTTGCTGTATTCCCCACGCCAAGTTCTGTGTATGGCCATGTTCGGGAGAGCTCCCTCTTCTCCTGTTTCCCATTAGTCATTTTGAACTATGCAGCTTCCCATTGGTTGCCCCCTGGTTCCACCTCCCAAGAAAAGACCTCTGCAGAGCTCTCTCTTCCTCTTTCTCCTGGGATCCTCCAGCCACCAAGATGGTCCCTTCCCTTGTTTCCCCTGGACCCTGGAACCCTGAACCTCACCCTGGATTTACAATAAACAGCTGAAATTCCAGAGGAAGAGCCCTCCTTCGCCCTTTGTTCTCACCGACACTGAAAACACCAATCTTGGGGCAGCTCCATAGCTGAGGAGCCAGCCCATCTAGATTAGCTGCTGAAGCACAGACTCTGTGCTTTGGAACAGCTGTAGACCATCTGCAGCCCAGACCAGCCAAGAACGAAGCTTGCATTAAGATGCTGTGTGGCCTTGAGCAGCCCTAGCAAAGCATCATAGAAGGATTCTGTAATACTGCATGTGATGATCAAAAGCAGCTGTTAGATCCAAAATAAATAAAAAAAAGAAAGTAACTTCAAATATTTTACTTATAAGAGCAGTTCCTGTCATCAACAGAAAGACCGGCTATGAAATTACTTCAGAGTTAAGGTTCAAATCATTAAATAGTCATTTCTTTTCCAAACTATATTTGCAATTGCAAAATAATAGCATCCTATTGTAGACAATGAGGTGAAAATTAACATTAATATGCATTGGAACGTGTCAGATTCTGAACTCACAGCATTTATCAGGATTGAGAGAAGACTAATTATGTTAATTACAAATCAGACAAAATTTTCTATTACAACTGAGATGGACATGAAACAAGTCCTATAATGGTCTAGATAAGTGACATTTAAAATTAATGGAAGTATTCTGTGTATTTGTTTTTGGATTTTGTATTAAGACAGAAATTGCTAGGAATTAATGAGCACATGAGGAAAGTCAACATCTGAAGGATCAAATAAGATGTATTTCCCTACAGACTGCAGTATTCAAAAGGTACTGTAGTCCTCCCACCCCTGATCATCTTTTCTGGGGACCTTCATTTCATACATTCCATAAAGCTTCTTCAGACACAATTTTGAAGTATAAGGTAGATATCTGACTGACACATGATAGATACTTAGGACAAAGGAGCTACTTAGCTTATGTTCACCACCTCTAATAAAATAGTTGGAGGGTCTTAACAGACTTCTCAGTTGTCAGTCAGGTAAGGCAATTTGGCCTCCGTTGCACCTTTGAATGGACTGATATTCATTGCTTCTGTCTTCTGACTCACTGGAGTTCTTTTCTTAGGATTTTATATATTTTCCTATCAGTGTTTTTCCTCTCCTACTGTTGAAATGTTAACTATCGCTGTGTCAACAATCTTAGCTCTCTCATCTTGCACAGTACTATGCTATGGACTTTCTCACAGTCCTTTTTCACTACTTGGACAATTTCATGTTTGAGTCAAGGTTGTGTAGCTGGACCATATTAAAACTATATCAAAATACCAAAACCCTTGACTCATATACAACAGGATCCCTGAGTCCTGTAAGTTCCTACATATCTGATAAGTATTTGTGACTTTGCCATCTAATAATTCAATTTATCTTTGAGTTTATATAACTTTTTTAGCATCTAAGGCATCCTATGGTAAGGAGTGCTTCAGTTTGACTGTATTTTAAGGAAAATGAGAGCAATTCCATTAAGTTTTGTCACTTTTCCCTGAATATTTTTGATTCTACAATGTCTTTTTTGAGGGGAAGCAATTTGAACTATACCTTGTTTGTGCAATAGTGACACTCTGCCTTGTGTACAAGATGATGATACAACAGATTTACTTTGTGGGAGAAGGTAAATGCTGCTGCTTATGCAACTGAGAGACTTTAACTCTTGGCCTGGAAAAAGGAACATTGAAATCAATAATAGCTAGGCCTATGTAGAAAGGAGTGATCATAATCAAACCCACCAGATAATCATGACTGACCTTGATCATCCAGAACTAATTCACAATGCCTCAAGGTAATCCTTTCCTACATTTCATCTTGAACTCACATAAAAGGGATGATCTCTGTTTTTCCAGTACAAGGCATGCTCTGTCTTAAACAAGAAAGTTATTCCTTTACAGCTGATCTATTTGCCATTCTTAATACCATTCTTAATCATAAAACAGAACCCAAATCTTGTTCAGCTGAAACTGCAGATCAAATTATAATCTTCCTTTAGAAGTTTAAGTCAGAATTTAAAGGTCTCATTTTCAGAATAATAAGATCTCTCTTACATAAAACTAGAAAAGTTTTCCCAGATATCTCTTTTGCTATTCTAATGTCTTTCTTACTGTTTTCATGCTCCCAGGCTCCCAGACACACCAATTATAAATATGAGAAAAATAATTTAAACTCAAAAATTAATTTAGTCACATCCCAGTAAGATGAAGGTAGATGTTAATAAAAGAAATTTTAATGAAAGCAAATCCTCTACAGGAATTGAACCCATACCCTTTCATAACACCATCAGTTACCCTATTCACAAGGCAAGAGTAAGCGAGAAGCACAACAGAATCAGGTGTTGTATTAGCCAACAGAGGATGTTCTTTGATCCTTATGAATGTAATAAAAATATATTAAGAGAAGCAAAGTAATTAAAATTTTACATGACTATGTAATGTAGATGAAGTGTATTCCCTAGGTCATCCCAAGGACTATGTGTGTGTAATTTAATGACATTCAGAGGAAATACAGCATATGTCTGGTCCTCAGTGGCAAAAAGCACTTGAAAAGAAAGATTTTTTTCCCAGCTCCACTTCTGTAAATTCTGTTTAGGATAATGACAGTATATGATGTTAGCAGAGACCTTCCCAAAATACTAATAACATTACAGTGTTTGGATTATTCATTGCTGCAATGTCTCCATAAGATATTTAAAACTACACACGGTTCCAACCACTGGGAACATTATTTAACCAAGAAAAGAGTATCTAAATGACATAACAAGTCTCTTCCATTATTAATGTCTTTTTTTCTTGTATATCTTACAGGGATTATTCCCAAAGTCAGAGTTCTTTTACATTATCAAAAAAATGCCTCATTGCTTAATCCACATTACTTTGAGTGAATGATTTCTACAATTAACAACCTTTATTTCAGAGCATGTACTACAATGTTAGCACATACAGAGAATGAAGTGGCGGGTCCAGAGTTGAGAACCTGTACTTGTAAACATCCAATAAACAGCCATGTGCAAGACTGAGTGACAGCATAAAAGTAAGGTATTCCATCCGCCAATAGTTTTCATTATGTGAATAAAATGTATAATTTAAATTTAAACATCTAACGAAGATACTTACATTATGACACTTTTCATTCTGGATGTTCTGAATAATCTTTGAAGAACAACAAATGTTTTCTAAGGCTGATGCAGAGTGCACTCTATTCCTATCATTCTAGAGAATCTGTAAAAGGATTAGGCTTAGACACAAAGTTAATTGAGATTAATTATTTTGTCTAACTCCCCCATTCTTGAGTGTGTAAATAAACTTCTTAAAATACATTATTTTAGATTACGAGACCTAAATTCCTTATCCATAAATACAAAGTTAATCAATAAATATCAATAATGCCATCAAAGTCAATTATTTACTCCAGCCAAACACATAGCTATTAAAATCAGGCTAACTGCACTTCATCTTTTACTAAGAAACCACCCACTGAATGAAGAATTCGTTGTACAACATTAAAAAAATAAGGCTTGAGTTTACATTATCACAATCAAATTTGTGTTGATACTTTCATTTAAAAAGTGCTACTAGGAAAAAAGCCTTTAGTGCATCACCCATATACTGGAATTAAAATAAAAGCTTTCTCATGCTTCGCTTTTCCAGTTAAAAATAAACAGGAAAACTGCAGTATTATGGGGTTACGCAGTTTTTGTTGTATGTATTGATTTGCTAATCTTTGAAAATAACATTTTTCAGAGGTCTGCTCTCATCAGCTAAAGGTTTTGTGGGATTTTTAGCTGCTTTTTCATCAGTCTGACAAAAGAGCATCTTTTTCTTGTAAAACATCTGGGAACACCTGATAAATTTTAATAGAAAATACTAATAAATTATTTTTCTTCTGTTGCTTCTTGTTCTGGGCTTTTGGCTAATTTGATAACTATTGTTTACTACAATAATTTAAAAACTAATTTCTGCCCTTGCATCACAGCTTTCAAATAAGATGCATGGGTTTGTAAAATATTTAAATTATTTATCTTGAAGAATGGTATTGGAAACACCAATTTTAAACTTCTAATCATAGAATAACTTTTTTTCTTCAGCATATGTATATTTTTTCTTTCAGTATGAACTAAGAGAATAATTTCACGTCTTTATTCCTCTACGTTTAGATGATATCTTTTAGACAAATAAAGACATTTAAATAAACACAGCAAATGTACAAAGTATTGTAGTTAAGAATCAGATTTATTTGACAATACTAATTGTTATATATTTAATTTGCTATGTTTATAAATTGTGGCACTTATATATTTAAATTTAATTTTTAATATCATAATTGTGTTCATCAATGACTTGACAAGCTTTTTTTATTTTTTAAACATTAATGATTTTAACTCCAGAAATGGCTAGAACTTCCAGGACTGGACAAATGATAGAAGAAATAAGAGTATTTTGCAAATCATGTACTACTCTGGGGTGTGAGATCTGTTGTCTGGCATATGGAAAGTAAAGGACACATTCCCTGCTTCTCTTCTAGCTCATTTTCTACTGCTTCTGTTCAGGTTTCCCACTTTTGGGGAACCAAATGTCCTGTTGAAATTTTATCTTGTTAATATTCCACAACATCATAGTGGTTGTTTCATGTAAACCTAATAGCTCAAACTTCAGGGGTTTCATCCTTCTGTGCAGTTTGTCGGGGTATTATTTCTCATTGACACAGCATGGACTTCTTTCACACCATTGCTACCATATAAATGTAAAGTGCATGCTTTAAATCTTGTTATATTTTGTGGGTCTGATTTACAGAAAAACTTAATAACTGCAATGATAAATCTATCTAATGCAAAAACATGTTTGAAATCACAGTATGTCGTTTGTAATGGAGTAAACTTTACAAAAAAAGAGTTTTCTAAATGTCAGTATTTGTTGAAATACAATGAAAAAATCCCTTGGGAACCACAAATTGTGTTGTGTTTTTCAAAACATGCAGGAATGTGCTTATAAATACTTTTTAAATTATGATGACTGTCAAACTGAAAGCGTGCTTGCAGCTCCCTTGAAAATTGTGTTTTGGACAGTTGGTGCTCTGTATCAGAGATTTAGTTGAAACTTCTCTCTGTATGGAAAACTCACTGTTACTTCCAGGTTTTGTTTTCTTGTTTGTTTTTTTTTTGGTGGTAGTGGGCTTTTTAAAAAAAAACATTTTAAAGCTCTATTGTTTTTTAAAGTTTAAAGGAAATGTTTGATTTGGATAAAACTAACTAATCACTATTCACTGAGAGATTTTGGTCCTGTTATTAGAATTTTGTTAGAGACTGCTCTTCATCCTACACCTTCAGAAGAGATGACATAAGCCTTCAACGGTGTCTGTCCCCCTTTATCAAGGTTGAGAATGGGCATTGCAGCACAGTGGGCTCACACTCCCTTCAACACATAGCCCCTAGATACATGCCAGCATTCACTTCTGAATCTATTTATGACCCTGTGACATTTTTCAGCTTAGAGAATTCCTCTGTTCAGCCTCTCAGCAGTTGGACTGACACAGTGTGCATGCAAGTATATGATTGCCCTGGTTTCAGCTAGGATAGAGTTAATTTTCTTTTTAGCAACTGGTACAGTGCTGCGATTTGGATTTGGTATGAGAATAATGTTGATCACACACTGTTTTCCTTGTTGCTAAATAGTGGTTAGCCTAAGTCGAGGATTTTCCATGCTCTTCCAGCAAGCAAGTGCAAAAGAAACCAGGAAAGAGCATTGCCAGAACAGATGACCAAACCTGGCCAAAAGGATATTCCATACTATAGAATGTCATGCCAGGCATGTAAACTGAAGATAGCTAGCCAGGAAAAGCTGCAGGTTGCGGTTTGGGGTGGGCTGGCATTGGTGAGTGCAATTGTATTGTGCATCACTTGTTTTTTCTTGGGGTTTATTCCTCTAAAAATAATCTTCTTATTATTATTAATATTATTAATAATTTGTTTTGTTTTAATTATTAAACTGTTCTTATCTCAATTCAGGAGTTTTATTTTTTTCTGCTGTTCCTCCCTACTGGTCAGGGAGCCAGTGAGTGAGCGGCTGTACAGTACTTAGTTGCTCTCTGGGGTTGAACCACAACAATGGTGTACACAAAGTAACTAAATACAAGATTGAGCAGAGTTTCTGGAATGTCAACCCACCTGGCCTCAGGGATTGTTGCTGGGAGCAATTAATCGAGGAACTGATTTCAGTAAGGAGCATGATACAACAGGAATAGTTTGGAAGAGCTCATCAGCCTTGTACCATGAAGTGCCCCAAATTTTTGATTTAGTTCAATTACTTCTGTTCACATTTCAGCTTTAATTATTTTTCTCACTAACTTTTACTTCTGAATGTTTTGTACATGAACCTTTATGGATCCATATAATTAACTTTTATATCTGTATATAAGTTATCTATCTATCTATCTATCTATCTATCTATCTATCTATCTAAAGTTTATCTATATGCAAGTATTAAACTTTTATGAATATTTGTGTATTCATTTACATCTGTGTGTGTATATAAAATTCTCATTTTTTCAGATATGAGCGCTTCCTGGTCTGAAGGCAAAAACATGAACCATCAGAGGCTGATCAGAGACCAAATGGACATGACAGTTTCAAAAAATGGAAACTTGCCAACCAGAAAGTCTTATGAAAATATATAGAGTATGATACTGACAAAAGTGGCAGCTGCTGTGTATGCATTCCTTTTCTGTCATTCCTCATAAAGTGGAAATTGTGACTGGTCATAGTCACACAGTGCAAGCACACGGTCGTATAAAAATATTTGGGGTTGTGACTTTGTCAAAAATCATGGCTCCCTGCCAAGTGCCAAGCAACATTAAAAAACAGAAAACTGGACAGACTCAAGTCTGTGGGACCCAATGCGATACAACCATGATTGCTGAGGGAGCTGGCACTGTAAGGCCACTCTCAATTATTTGTTAAATGTCATTGCAAGTGGAAGAGGGTTTTGAGGCTTGGAGGAAAGTAATGATCATTGTCATCTTCAAGAAGGGTAAGAAGGAGGATCTGGTGATCCCCTGGTGAACTGATGAGTCTCACCTCATTCCCCAGGAAGGTGGTGAAGCAAATAATCCTGGAAACCTTTACTGAGAATATGAAGGAGATGATAGCTCTTGAGTGTTGTCAGCATGGATTTATGAAGGGGAAATCATACCTAATCAACCTGATAATCACCTTCTATGATGAAATGGCTGGCAAGGTGGATGAGGGCAGACTGGTAGATGTTGTATAACTTGACTTTAGCAAGGTGTTCCACAATGTCATAATATTTCAGTGACAAACTGTTGAATTACACACCAGTTAAATGGACAGTGAAATGATCTGAAAGCTGGATGAACTGCCAGGATCAAAAAGCTACCATTAGTGCCACAAAGTTCAGCTGGGGGCAGTCACTAACGGTGTCAAGACTGGACCAATACTTTTTCACTTCATTAATGAGGTGAATGATGGAATATACTGCACCCACAATAGGTTTCCAGAAGATACAAGAGTGGGAATGTTGGTTAGATCAGATTGTTGTGCTGCCATTCGAAGGGAACTCAATAGGCAGAGAGGAATCTTACGAACTTTAGCAAAAGGAAATGTCAAGTATCTTGTTAGGATGTTTTGCAGACAAAGACCTGATGATCCTGGTGGGCACGAAGTTCACTGTCTGGCTTTGTGGCCAACAACCTCCTGGGCTGCAAAAGGAAGAGCATTGCCTTCAGGCTGGGGAAGATGAACCTTCCTGTCTGTTCAAGTCTTGTGAAATTCTTTTAGAGTACAGTTCTTAGTCCTGGTTTTGCCAGTACCAATAAGACATAGTTATGCTGAAAAGAGTGCAATGAAGGGCCACAAAGATAATAATCTTAGATGATCATTAACAAGAAACTGGAGCACCTGCAGTATGACCTGCAATTGGATCTGTTTAGCCTGGAGACTAAAAGTTTCAAGAGGTGTCTTACTCGTATAACTACTCGCTGAGTATAATTACTCGCAAGTATAACTACTTGCTGAGTGCATCAACAGCTTTGATGTGTGAGGAGAATTATCACAAGGCTGCGAACACAGAGACAAAAATAAAGAATAAAAGGTAAATTAATGTAAAATTACCTTGGGTTAGATGGATATCTGTTTCAAGAAAGAGAACAGCACTGTCAGACAGGCTAACTTCTATTAAGATGAAGAGATTCAGGAAAAAAATCAGGGCAAGTTCATTTGGTTTATGCTCATTGTTGTTTTGCTTTCTCTGCTCTGTTTTTTTCAAGCTACTTTTCTCAACACAAATGAAGGTCTCCTGCTGGAACTGGGATCAAGTTTGTGTATCATGCATCTCTCCTTCACCAATGACAACTGGTTTTCTTGCAAAACTTAAAGACACACATTTAATTTCATGTGCCTTTCCATCAGTTGTCTCTACTTGTTGGCTACATATTCTTTTTCCTCCTTACCTTCACAGCTTTCTCATCAGTTCCACAGCTTGCATTGGCTTTTTATTGTATTATTGCTCCATTAAAGACAAAAATCTATCTAAGTATCTGTGCAAAACATCATTAAAACTGAGGATTTCGTAGCTGAT
Organism: Climacteris rufus; assembly: GCA_013398175.1. Lineage (NCBI taxonomy): Eukaryota > Metazoa > Chordata > Aves > Passeriformes > Climacteridae > Climacteris > Climacteris rufus. The sequence goes on along the minus strand of VZRZ01000140.1, from coordinate 69,480 downwards.
GTCCTTCCTTCTCTCCCCTCATTCCATCCTTATTCTTTCTCTTTTTTTAACCTTCTTTCATATATGTAATGAAACTCTTCAGAGGCAAGGATCAGAACTAATTTATCTGCTTGTATATCTTAGAGTACCGTCAGATTAAACAACAATACCTAGGGTAGACAAGGCAGTTTAAAACAGGAAAAGAAATTTTGCAAAATACTGTTTTTTTATAGAGCATTTGGTCAGAAAGAGAACTGCTGTTTTTTCACCATAATGTAACTACAGATCTACTAACTTTAATAGATGAAGGTCACAGAGTAGAATTTATTTTAACACTCTTGTGATATGTTCTCCCTAACCCCTTTGATAAAAATCCATTTTTCCATATTGAAGACCTGCAAGAGATTCTCATTTTAAACATTATAGAAGTATATTTTTGCATAGATTTCAAAGAAAGAAGACTCTTTAAAGCCTTAATATAACAACCTGAATCTCATTGTGCCCTAAGCTTTGTTCTTCATATGTTAAAAAATACTAGGAAAAATATAGCTTGTTTTTAATAGTCCCTTAAAATGATAATTTTTATCTTCCAATAGTTACTATGAACTCAGACAAAAAAATGTAGAATGGGTCCTTTTCTTACCTTCCAAATATCAAAGTGACTCCATTGATATCAATGTGATTACAAGAAAATCTGATCTTTTAGAATACTTAAGGTAAACTGCAGCTCTGAATAAATCAGCAGTAAATTCACAAATGCATTGTAAAGATAAATTTATTTTTAGTAGTATTTAAGTCAAAAGGGAGACATTTCTAAAAAATATGTTGTTTACAAAGAAAATAATGATATATTTTCTTTTCATCACAAATTATGAACCAGGATTTGTCAATAAAAACATGTGGAAATGTCATAGAAAGCATATGGAAATGCAATTTATTTCTAATTGGGTCATGAAAACCGCAGAAGGATAACTTTGCTTAAGATGGAAGCTATTCTGTTTTGTACTGTCCTCATGTATACCATATTCATTCACCACACTCATCACATAAAACATTAAAGAACAGATAAAGCTGAAACACTACACTTAATTTATCATCTAGAGAGAGCTCTTTTTTTCGATTTACATGGTTAGAGGTGAAGATTCTTAGTGAGTCTTTAAAGTAAGAGATTAAAATAATCCATAACAATCCACAGAAAGAAAACCAGGAAAAATAGACTGTAGTTTAAGATGAGAAACTGCAGACCTAGAATATGTTTAAATGGCAAGATGTGTCACTGAGCACTTTTCTTTAAGTATCTTTGATAAAAGCAAAAAGCAAAGCAAAAATGCAAAGGGAAAATTTCTACATCAAATAATGACAGTACAGAAGCTTTTAACATTTTTTGCATAAACAAAGCAAACCAAGTCAGATTGCATAGTACTATTTCACCACTGGCTTTATTTTAGGCAGATCTTTTTATGAACTATGAAAATAGGGTAATAAAAAAGGGATTTTCTTAAACATTTCAGATGTTCAAAGTGCTTTTCAACCATTGTGCTGATGATTAGCACATTAACTTTGGCCATTTGCAGTACTGACAACGTTGAAACGTATTCATATACTCATGCAATTGGTATTGCTCTTAAGCATATTTTTATAATCAGGTCCTTATTTTAAATTTTTTTAAAATTTATTTGATATTTTAAGATCAAAAGGAAGCTTTGCTGGCAGATGACCTTCAGGTGATAACCCAACCCCATTCTTACCTGTTACTGTATTTAATCTACTGTAATAGTTCTTGATGTTTCTTTAAGCCCACACAGTCTTTCTTTCCTCCCCTGTCCCTGTACCCTTACTGGTGACTCTTCACTGCCTGCTTTACTGCAGTAGCCAGCACTAATTGCCCTGGGCATACCTCTCAGACCCTGTCATGCCTTATTCACCAGGGCTGGCCACTTTGTCACATGCCTCCTGCAATGCTTGAACAGCTCACTTCTGGCATGCACTGCTGGAAGCCTGGGCATGGGCTATACACACGTGTGCACGTCTAGTTCCAGGAGCACAGGAACTTGCTTTGCCTGCTTTAACCTCCTCTGATACAAATCAACTCTCACCTGAGATTTGTGCCTGCTTTGTGAAGGGTCTTTTAACTTTGCCACCTGGAGTCAAGGTGGCACGTAGTCACTCAAGGCAGGCTTTTGACTGACTGGTCCACAGTTAGGGCAGATGGGATTTCTCTACTGAGTTGCCTCTTTTAAGCAGTATCCATATTTTAAGTTTCTAACTGATGAGCCATTTACACCATCCTTAAATAACTGGTATTAATTATTTCTATGTACTTTAGATGACTGCCTGGAAGACTTTTACTTTAACCTCACAATTACATGTAGGAGGTGTTCAGAGATGTATGAGTACTTTTTGTTTTTTTCTATATGATACAATGCCCAAAGTTTCCTATTTTTTTTCTTTATTTGATGACACAAAATTTTATTTAAATAAAATAATTAATCAGAGTAGGCACAGCTTCATAGAGAAAGTGTGACTGTGTTCCATATACGAATAGTTAGATACACATGCATACATGCTCATAGATACACAGATAGACACACATAAAAATAAATATAGATAAAAATATAGAGCATACTTACTAGTTCTGCCTGAGATGATTTATTCCCTCCACAAATTCACCCACAGAATAAATGCAGGAAAGAATAGTTACTTTAAAAAAGAAAATCTGATTTGTGGCAGTGTGTGTGGCAGAAGCCAAAACCCCAGAGGCTCAAGACTGGTGGGACCAGCCTGAGCCTGCCACTGCCTAAACCACACTCCCTGTTTAGGGTGAGCTTTTGGTTCACCCCAGCATCCCTTTCGGTTTAGTTTACATGTTACAGTTTCGTTGGTTAGTTAGTATATGACTTCATGTTCTGTAGAAGGTTGTGTTCTGGGAACTTCGTTTCAGTTCAGTTAGCTATTGGTTACATGTAAATCTCTGTACCCCTCTTGGTCACTTTCCCCTGCTTGTATCCCTATAAATATCCCTCTGTACTCCATTCCCCTGCCTTTGGTCCCTGGATGTGTTCAGCTCTTCTGGATCCTCATGCTGCCTCTCCTGGACCCCTGGACCTTCTCCTGCCTTCCCTGCTGCTTTCCCCAGGAATAAAAGAGCTGGACTTCACACCAAGGCCCTTCTCTTGAGCCTTTAATCTCTCCTGCACCTGCAACACCAGTGTGGGGCTCTCTCGCCTCCAGAGGAGCCAGCACTAAAAGAGCTGCTGGAGGAAGCCCTGTGTCTGGGGTCACTGCAATCTGCAGCCCCTGCTCCACCAGGGTCACTCCCAGACTATCACTGAGTGGCCTCGAGCAGGCCCCTGGAGCCAGCGATACTGATTTATAAGTACTTATAATTTTTTTCTCACTTTTTTTTTCTTTGCTCCTCTCTATTTATCAGTTTCTACCAAACTTTTCCCTTTTACTTGTTTTTGAGTCTTCCACTTTTTTTGTCCCATGTAATTTTCCTTCTTTTTACTGATTCTTACCTTCTACTATTCCACCTCTCCACCAAACTGACTGTCCTGTGCCAGAGTTGCCTCTGCTGATCAAAGGCTTGAGACAGCCATGCTGTATGTGCTGCCAAGCAACACACTGAAAGTTTTCTTTTTTGGAGTGCTAGAAGACACTGTCAGAGAGTACCATGAAAGGTGCATTGCACTCTCCTAGCCAAACGTTACCATTATTTCAAGGTTTACTGTGCAGCCTTCATTTGAAGCAATCTGGAAAAACAAGTCTTGACACAGTGAATTGTGGTATTGCATAAAACCTTGACTTGGCATACACACATCTTTGAAACAGGTAGGATTTTGTTATTCTTGCCTTCAAGCAATTTATCAAATTTAGGAGAGTTGGCTGCTCCTTTCTATGGTAAAGCAAGTCTTGGGAATGTATTTCAGAGTGATGTATGATGCATTTTCAGAATTCTAGGAGTATTATAATGTAAACAGATCAGAAAATTATATCCAGTGTCTAAGTTGCTGAAGAGCAATGGGAAAGATTACTTTTTTATCACAAAATCCCCCCATACTTTATCTCTGTTATAAGATAACTGTAATTACTTAGCTGTAGTACATTTTTGGGATGTACTTACAAAAGTCAAGGATTCATATAAAATACTTAATCAAACCAATGTCTTGCTGTCACAATTCGTGTAAAACTTCACATTACATAAAAAAAAGAAAAAGCACAGTTTCAAATGCTATAAAAATGACTAGTTTATAGTAATCTAGATTCAATGGAAGATTACAATATTATCACCATCTTTTCCTCCCATTTTTTAAATAAATATCTGATAATACCTTGTCTTTTTAATTAACCTGTTCAAATTGAATTAATTTTACTTGCAGTCGTTGATTTTTTTTCTCGTCCTTCTCATACCTCCTGCTATTATTGGTATGTTCTTACAATATTTTCTTGTCTGATGGTATTGCATTTTGTGAACCTACATTTTAGAGGTCATTTCTTATTTTGTACTAACGCATTTACCACTGTTTAAATACTGCCGTTGTCAGTTGAATGATGCTTCTTCAAGGAGTTAGACAAAGCCAGTATGTTCTTAATAATCATGTTGGTCTGATCATGTCCTTTGATCTAATTTTTTTTCTATTATTCCATCATGCCCTATAAGGTATTTTTTAAATTCCCCTTCAATCTCTAATTTTCTGTAATCCATACTAAAACCACAGTAATTGTGCTCCAGTCGTTTTAATGTAATATACTTCAAATGTTTCCTAAAGAATCTATGTTTAAATTTGAATTAATGTCTTTTTGCAGTTACAAATTTACAAGATTATTCCAGGATTTTATTTGCATGAATTTGATCAAGCAGTGGCATCCAGTGGGAAAAGTAGATGTGTACTCCCAAGAGATGTAGCTATTGATACATGTATCAGCTATGTTCATTTTAGAAAGGGAAGAATATTAATACCCCATGAGAAATCAAAAATATTTCTTTAATTTATTTTAACAGTATGTCGGGCTTATTAAGCTGATTCAATCTTTGCAGCTCCAGAAAGAACATAACTTTAGTCAGTCTTTGATTCCCTTAGATTTTGCTGGATTCTTTTCATTTCAGGAAAACACAATTTGAACCATTATCAGTTTCTGACATTTCTTCTGCTACTGCTATCTTCCCTGAAAAAAGTATTGAATACAACCTACTCATGTGTTGATGAGAAATACAGATGATTTATACCCTTGAATTCTATTTTTTTCTGGCTTTAATGTACATGAATACATCAGGCCTAACTTAAGCTCTATTCAGGTTAGCTGTCTAGAAATTATTGAGTTAACACTTCAATCTAAAATAAAAATAAAATCTTGAGAAATTCTACAGCAGAAGGAAGATAATGAAAACATGAAATGTCTGGGAAAAATTAATTTCTCCAAGTTCAGGCCCTTCAAACTCACTTTATATATGCAGATTTCCTTCATGCTGCCCTCCATGTCTGTCCCTCCATTTCCACTTGTTGGAAGCTCTCTGCTAGTAAATATTGATCTTATCAGCTTATGGCACTTTACATGTATTAGGTAAGAAAACAATATATTTAAAAGAAATTATGCAACTGATCTTTATTGTTAGATACACAGAGTTTTGACAGTTTCCAGTTGAACTCTGGTCCTCACCAGTATCCTGTACAAATTTTCATATGGTATAACAGAGATTGCATCTACATAAACTAAGTTTAATGGCTTTGGATTACATCATAAGTAGCCAAATGTTATTTGAGGTTACATTAGTCAATGCCTGTTCATTATAGCACATTGTTACTCCATTTCCTAAGATGAAGGTTTGCATAGCAGTAAAATAAGAAAAATTATTGCCCCCATAGTTATGGATGGTAACAGGATTTTTAACCAGAGAGGAGACCAATTCGCTGCCAAGGGGAGACAGACAGTAAAGACAGGTGTGGATATGGAGGTATTTATTTGTGCATAATTGCGGTCTTTGTCAATTAGTGCAGATATCAGTGGTATGCAACTCTTATTACCCAGCACAGTTCCTCTTGGAAGACAGGAATGAGAGAAAGTAGAAGATCCTAGCACAAAATTCATACAGACACTCACAGACACACATAAGTTACTGAAAGGAAAATCATTTGAGGATTTAATTTTAAACGGGGAATTTTAAGATTAGGATGTCTAGATCATATTGTGGTTAGTAAGGAAGGAGTGTTTAATAAGGCAGGTAAGTCACCTTAAAAGGGTGAAGAAATGAGGGACCTATTAAAGGGGGGGCCCTGCCTCTACAGGGGTCAGGTTGCCCTGTCCTTATCAGCTGTTTTAATCACTATTTGGTTACAAAGTTAAAGATCATGTGGAGATTATTTACTGTTTCAGGTGTACAGATTTAGGTAGGTTTTTGTACGTTTTTTGATACCTGTTTTCCAAAGATTGCAAGGGCCTTCAATCACAGGAAATAAAAATAATTAAAAGCCAAAAAACCCTAAACAAAACAAAACAAATAAGCCCAAACCCAGAACACAGAAATTGAACAAACCTGAAAGCATCTCATAGTCACTCAGTCTTACCAATGATAGCAAAATTCCTAAAGTTTTGCAATGATTTTGCAAAACCACAGTACTGAGGTTTGTCAGACTTCTTTTGTCTAAATCAGTTTTGAGTGGGTTTGTTACTGTATCTATTTTTAAAAATTCAGTTAGTTATATCTGGAATTTTTTTTCTAAAGACAAAGTGTCTGCATCTACTTTGTTTTATTTTTATCTTTGTACGATACAACAATTTTTATTTTCTTCTTTTGTCTATGGTACCAGGACTTTATTAGGGTTTTTAACTGTTAGGTGGATGAGAGATGAAGAGGATTTAAAACTAAAGCATAACAAAACAAAACAAAACAAAAAATCAGCTAAATACATCTTACTATGACTAATATCAGATCAGATTACTCTTTTTAATAGGGTCTATTAAGAAACCAAGCTTTTCACAAACCTCATAAGTTACTACAATGCTCTCTGTGCATTCAAAGTAAAACATTAAGGAAATATAATGTAAACTGAAAATAACTGAAAAAATAGAGGGAAATAAATCATCCATAAGAGAAATTATTTTAGGATTCTTTATTAGCAAGCTATTATACTTTAGGTATGCTGACATAATCCATATAGGATTTTGAAGAAGTTAAAGTTAAAAGCACTATGAGCTTATCTTAAGAAAGAATGGGACATTTGGAATTTAGTCTGCCTGTTGTAAGTCTTCTTTCTTGACAGTCATAAAGATGGATCCCCTATATTTTGCAATACTGCTAACAAGTAAATATTGTTTCTCTGAATGAAATTAAGTTTAAAAGGAGGTGGTTTTACACAGTAGAAAATGATAAGTTGTTGATACCAGCTTTGATCCATTTTGATTTTAATACTGAAAACACAGAACTACAGACAGTTTCATTTTTAGCTAACCATCGTTGTTGTGATTCAGAGGACGAGAAATAGAAGTCATGTTTCTGTTTAGTCACTGAAAAAAAAAAAAGAAAGAAAAGAAAGAAAATCAGTCTGTCTTTAGCTTTGACCAGTGTAGTCCACTGTAACTACAGTCCACTGTTTCTGAGAGAAAGAAAAGTCTGGTGCCTTGGCTGAATGCTGAAATTCTTGTGTCCTACTCATCATGCTTTCTCAGAGGCCACAGGAGCAATATCCTGCTCTCCCAGGTACTACCCTGTTGCTTTGGGCCAACGCTGACCTCCCACCACATTTTCACTATTCTGTTTCTCTTTGTCTCCCCAGATGTAGAGGCTTTGATATTCCTGAACTCCTGCTCTTATGTGAGTACTTCTCTGCACTTCCATTCTGAGTGAGTGATCATGATAGCTATTCTGTAACAAAAGTCAAATTAAGATGGGGATGAAGGGAGGGTAAGAGAGGGAAAGGATGGGGCAGACAGGAAGAAAAGGTGAATGAAGGAAATTATGAGTATTTCACTAGACATTTGTGCTCTTTTCTTCTGGGTCTTCATTGTAATTTTGCAGTGGAAACATTGCAAACTGTATTTCCTCTTTGAAAATTTACAGCAATTCTGTACTTTGGGGGGAAGTTTCCTCTAATTAAATGTCTACAGTTTCTGCATGATTTATTTCTCTTATTCATCATAACCTAATTGCTTTTCACCAAGAGCTAGTTGACAGAATTGTCAATTTCTTTATGTCCTTCTGTTAGCCTGACTCATTGATTCATCATCTGCCTTCTTCAGATACACTTAGCACCATTTTTGATGGGCTGGCCAGCAGGAAGATCTGTCAAATTGCCAGCATATTTTTCATTCTTCAGATCTGCTCTTTCTGGCTCTGTGACTGAAAAGAGTTTATATATGTTTAGCTGACTGTCCATGATCAGCAAAAACAGCTGATAAAGATAAGACATGAATTTGCAATGTGTTCTCCCTCAGCATACTCAGCATTTTCTCTTCAAAACAGTAGCTAGTGGTAAACAGGACAGGTTATAAAACAATTACCTTCTCAAGGCTTGTCGAGACAACTGCTATGTCTTCCTATAAGGCAACCTGTTCACCTGACTTCTTTTAGAGAGGAATTTCAAAAAATCTTCACAAACAAGGAATAGCTCTTATACTCTGTAGGGGAGCAGAAACAGCGTTAAACTGCTTCCCATAATACACATATATAGAAAGAAGGGTCCTTAGGTTTACAAAATTTCAGGTCTAATAGTAAAATGTTTTAAGGACTACTCCTGTCCTGTCCTGTCCTGTCCTGTCCTGTCCTGTCCTGTCCTGTCCTGTCCTGTCCTCTCCTCTCCTCTCCTCTCCTCTCCTCTCCTCTAAAGGAAAATATAATTAACTGACATTGAGATAGTATCAATTTTACACTGTTTATTACAAGCAGTAGACATGGAGCTGGATTTAGAGAATATGTTTAAGCAACACTCTAAATGGCTGCATTGTGTAAGTTTATGGAGATGGCTTACAAATGTGAAACAGCAAACTTCCAAAACCTGAACATTTTTGTGAACTGAGCCAGCAAATAAGTTTTGAAACACTGCAATTATACATGTCTGATGGAGAAGAGTAACCCACATAGATTTATTCTGTGCTTGCTCACAAACATGTTTGATTAATTTCTCTTTACTTCCATTCCCCTTAGTTGTGTTCCCATAAACTCCAGTTTTCGATCATTTTTACATCTTGTGCTTGTACTGCTGCTTGCATTGTAAGACAGTCTTCTGTTATTTATTATTCAGATGTAACAGAGATCAGACTCTAGTCATTTTTACATACTATGCAATATATCTCCTTAGATTTGAGAGCAATAATATAAAATATGCAAATAGCTAAAAGTTAAAAACAAAAATATACAGAAGTTGTTTATTTGTTTCTTGGAACAGATCTAGCGAGAAATAAAAACAAAATGCCAGTGTTGTTAATAAAATTTAGGATGAAAAATATATAGCAGATACCATCTAATGAGTTTCTTTCTTTTTCCTGTAATTATTTGGAAATCTAAGTACACAGAGCTTGCCTAACTGCTTTATAGATACTTCAGACTGGGGAAAAGCATCCTGTAGGCATTCAGCCACTCACAGCTTCCAATGTGTAATTCCAAACAGTCACTTATGCAAAACAGGCCAGTCAGGAGGACCCAGAAAATAAAAGTTTTTCTCAGATTGTCTCCTGTATGTAAGTGCTGAATTTGGGACTCCAGCTAGGTAAGTGGAGAACTTAGTGCCTAAAATTTCCTCTAGTAGCTATGCAGTTATATCTTAAAAGAAAAAAATATACTTTTACATATGTGCATGTTGAAGATTTCTTCTCTGAAAAGTCCTACATTTGTCCTTTTTTGGCTAACAACCATGGTCAGTGAAACATGTTTTTCAGATAGCTTAGTCATGTATTATCATAGTTAATATAGCTTAGCAGTTCAAAACAGACTTTTGGCAATTTCATAAATATAATTGGGTAAGAAAAATGTCCCATCGATTTTAAATTGATACTGCAGATACTCAGCAGATGTTACTAACACTTGTTTAGAAGCAGAGAGCTTCGTTCAGGAAACATCACGATTTATTTGATTGATCTCCCTTAACATAATTGTGTTCCAAATTGTCATATGTTTGGTTTTTTTTTTTTTTTCAGTGAGAATGATATCTCAGTAAAAAAGAAATAGAAAGAGAAGCAGAGGTGGGAATGCAATTATTCACCAAGTGGTGAATCAATTTTACAGATTTCAGGAAGGCAAATTTCAAGGATTTTCTAATTTCCCTTCTAAGTTTATATAGCAGATGTCAGTTTATATTCAGAATTAGGTCTCATTTCTGTTTATTATTTCAAGGCAAAAAATCAAAAGGAAATGGAAATAAATCACATATGTACCACCATCCGTGTACAGGTCAAGATTCAATAGTATATTTAAAACATGTTAAGTGATGGAAATGAGTTTTAAACATAGAGTCCTTTTAGGAAGAAGGCTCCAGTTAGCCATTGTTCATTTAGAGAAATATTCAGTTACCCAGCACACGAAAACATTAATAAATTATTGAGACTGAAAATTTAGACCCATGTCACATTTAGACAACATGTCACACCAAAAATGTTGAAGAAATTAACCTCCCCTTACTTCAGAGTTTATCTTGTTTATCTCTGATCACATGCTTCTGACTGAAATTAAATTTTGGTATTTAGCAGACCTTAGTTACTAAAAATGTGTATTTGCAATTGTCTTTTGTTATTAATTGTTGTTTAAATTATGGTCTTATAGTATACAACTAAGTGAAATGTATTATCTAAATGCCAGAATATCTTTCTTAGTTAGCTTCAATACCTAGTTTCCATTTGTGTAAACAATAATGAACTTTTGCGGTTTTATAATGATCCATTTATTTTCAGTAAAACCAGAGACAAAAACCTGCCATTAATTGTAAGTTTCATGCAATTAAAAAAAAATAAAAATTCTTGCACTTTAAACACACAGAATTTTTTAAAAAGGCTAATAACACTATTCATTTTAGTTTATGAGGGTACAAAACTGTCTGCTATTCTAAGCATACATGATACAGCAATAAATCTCTCTGCAAATATTGACAGAACCTGTCAGTTCTAGACCGCAACTGAAGTTGAAGGGTTTCAAGTAAGATCCAATTACTCTTTCTTCCATATCTGTTGCTCTGACAGACTTGCTTCATTAGCAAAAAGTGTGTGCCCCATCGCAAAAAATCTCCATACTAATATGCATTTTACTGCTGCTGAACAACGGGGAATACGAAAATGAGATGGTGTACTGTTGGCTACAGTAATATGCATATCTCCTGAGTGTTGCTTTGAATTGATTTATTTTTAGCATACAGGGTCCTTGTTGTGTAAAGAAGTATTTTTTCATCTGTTTAACTCTTACATTATGACGGAAACTCTACGGGCATGATCTGACTTGTGAGTTCCACACATTCAGGGAAAATTAGGAACTACCATGACTAACAACTTTTGAGCATTTTATATTACTTTTTCTTTTGTTCTGAGTACTTGTGTTTAGATGCGATTCTTTTGTAGGGAATTGACTATGTTTATATAAAATCAAAAAACGAGGTCAGAGTTAAGATCCAATGTAACAACTCCAGCGCTCTGATGTACTGAGATTGTGTGGCCAGGTTTTGATAGCTGGAGGGTTACAGGGGTGACTTCTGCGAGAAGCTGGGGGAATCTTTCTCCATGTCCAGCAGAGCCAATGCCACTTCTGTCCAGGGTCATGCCAATCAGGAATCATGGCTCTGTGATGGACTCAAGTGTGAGAAGTTTATGGAGAACTGTCTGCTGTGGGAGCCACCCCACACTGGAGCAGGGGAAGAACTCTTCTCCCTGACGGGAACAATGCAGGATGAACTGACCATAATTATTCAGGTCCCCATTCCCTGTCTCCCTACACTGCTGGAGGGGAGGAGGTAGAGCCTGGGAAAGAGGGAGGGCTGGGGAAAAGGCTGTTTTAAAAGATATTTTATACTTCTCACAATCCTGCTCTGATTTTGTTAGTAATAAATTCAGTTACTATTCCCAAGTTCAGTATATTTTGCCTGTGATAGTATTTGGTCAGTGATCATTCTCTGTCCTTATCCCAACTCCTTAACTTTTCACTATATATTCTCTTCCCTGTCCAGTTGCAGAGGAGAGTGACAGAGTGGCTTTGGTGGGTGTCTGGTATCCAGCTGTGGTCAACACACTACCTCTGGTAACCTTCAGATACCTCTGACTATATCCAATTTTGGAATTCATTGCTAATAGAGGAAAACTCAACAATTTTTAAATTTATTTTTCTTCTCATGGTAGGAACAATGTAAGCAGCATGTAAAAAGCTTTTAATAGTTTGATTTTTCTGTTGGGTTTAATTAATAAAAGTATATTACAATGTTTTCAAAACACTGTAATTTTTTTTCACTACTCTTGTTGCTTTTTGCAAAATCCTAAAAACAGTTCTGAAGCTCTCTCAGTACCTTTGAATCCCCATCCCAGAATTTTTAAATTTGTACCTGAAAAATGAGCTCTCTGGAAACCTGGATCCCATAAAAGGAAAGAAAAAAAAAAAAGAAAATACTAAAACAGAGTTAAAACACTGAAGTTAATTCTAGTTTTCAGTATCTATTGTACAATCCTGCTTTAGCTTCAGCAAACATATGAAGTGGCACATAGGAAAGATTATTTTTCTGTCAATAATCCCTGTTTGAGCATCAACACTGGGAGTCAGACTGCCTCCAATTCATGTGTAGTAGGCCTGCATTAAGGCATCTCTGTCTGTACATGAGATGCCTGAGCACAAGGTGTCTTCATTCTTGACATGGAGATATTCAGATAGGGCATCAATACAGTCAGTCAATCTGGGGGAGAATTATTGGGTCACCTCAAAGACCACAGAGAACAGAGCACAGAGAATTTTATTTGCTTAAGCACGGAGGTAGTGCTGTTTTACAAATCTGAGGTGCCTGGAAAAGCAGAGATAAATCTCCAATGGTTTCTTTGCTACAAATTCATTATTGCCAGTTCCCTATCCATTCTCAGATACCAGTGGGTTTTTGACTGACACTATATGTCTCTGTGTGAGTAGCCACATTATGTTTCAACATTATTTTAGATGCCACCTTCTAGGTTGAATTGCATTGCTTCTTTCAGAACTGCGTTATCCTCCATGGAACTACAAAAAAAAGTCATAGAAGGGTAATAGCTAAAGAAAGATTAAGCTATGAGATATGCAATAGGAAGTCAACAACAGCCTTTCAGCAGATCTGCATTATTTCTCAAAGTCCTGGAGTATATGCACTTATTGTTAATCTATGTCTTAAGTGTTTAAATATAGTTACCCTATGTTGGCAAAAGGGAGAATCAGTGGTTTAGGATATGAATTATAAGCTGATAATTAAGAAATAATTTATGGTGATGTGAAAACATTCTAACAATTCTTTATTTAAAAGATTCTCTAATATTTGACTAAAATGAGACAAGAATTGAAATCTAGATATGTTAAAAAACCCAATCTTTGCTGCCCTTGGGAACTGCATAGAAATAGACATGACTTATTTCACTCTCTTATTTAACCATTTGGTATTCTGAAGTGTAGAGCAAACATGATTTTATCATGCTTTTTTTGCCAGTAAATATTTCTGGAGTAAGTGTGACTGCTTACTCAGGTTGCACATAATAAAACAGATGACCCAGTGAAATAAAAAGAAAAAAGGACATAAAATCTGGAGACAAATCCAGATATCTGGCTCACCATTAATATAATTCTATAAGTTAAAGTATTTTTATATCAGTGTAGAAAGACACTAGGGAAAAATATTTCATCATATTTGTAGTTGCATTATTATGTTAGGTCACTTGTCGCTGAAATTCAAATGACAAAACACTGAATGTTGAAATTTAAAGTAGTAAATAGCTATGAAAGACTCATTATGCATTTATATGCAGCTAAAGGAAAAGCAATCAATTAAAAAATGGTATTCACAGCTGAAATTAAATGGTGAACTGGCAAGGTGCTATTGGATAAGAGTCACAGTTATTTATGCTTTTGCAACTGGGTGAGAGTTTGTCTGCATTTTAATCAGTAGAAACTGTAAACTTCTAACTTACAAAATATGGAATATTTATGCCCATATGATTTTATGCTTTTATAAATATAAAAAGTGAAGATTCTTATTTCTCTATTTCTAACTGACAGACCGAGTACTTATTTTCCAGACGCAAGTTTTCAGTTACAGTATTGCTGAGGAAGACTATCAGTATCACACTCAAGGGGATTTCATTGAGTTCAAATTTTGCAATTTTGACTAATTTTGCCAATGTAATTAAATTATTTACCAAACGGTTGTTAAGGAAACTTCCCTGTCAGACCATTCAAGAGACTCTCTGGCAGTCAGGAGGAGATGAACACCTGGCCCAGAATGTGATGAATATGCAGAAAAGGCTCAAAGGGTGGAGAAAGTACGTAGAATACTACCAGCCAGGCCCACCTGGAATACAAGTATATGACACACAACTTGGGGTGAAGTATTAGTCAAGATATTCTCACAAAATTCAAATTAGAACCTAAATGGAATGCTCCATATCTCGTCTTAGTGTGTTCTTATTTTGCTGTTAAAGTTTTGGGTAAGGATAACTGGATACACCATTCTCATATCTAACAAGTACTAAATGATCAACCAGTTGGTCAATAAGTGACTTTTGAGAATCCTTCATGGCTGTATCTTGATAATAATTTCTACCCTGTGATAATCTTGTTACCCCTAATCCTCCTATGTATAGCACTTGCAATAATGTTATAAGGAAAATGGTGAAGTGCCTGAAAAGGTGCTTTTTCCCTTTTCCTTATGGCAGCCTAAGTAGTTATGTTTGTTACTTGTAATAAAGTTATATAATGTTATACAAAGTTAGTTATACAAAATTATAAAATAAGGGCAGTGAATAAAAGCCTTGAAAATGTGTTTCTTTTTTCCTTTTAGTGTATTTGCAGGCATATTCAATTAAAATAAAGGTAGGACTGTTGAGAAATACACCTGGTGCTCGGTTTGCTGGGATCACTGGAGGGGTTTGCTGGGGTTTGCTCAGGTCACTGCAGCCTCTGCTGTGAAGGGGCTCTGGTCCCAGCAGTGAAAGTCTCTGGCCTTGGGAGTGTGACTGCCAGAAAGGCTAGAGAATGGTCAGAATGGGAAGTTGCCTTAACACAGTTTCACAGTAGGACCTGTGAAACTTTTTAACCTGTTATGATAAATTTCATAAGCACTGAAAAAAAAGGAATAATTTTCTCATTAGTACTTCTGGTGAAATAATACCTGACTAAAAGGGGTTTTTAAAATTTTTAACCTGATTTTTAATTCTGATGGTTTGATTTTTTATTTCTACAAGTTCTTCTAATGAAATATGTTTATATAAGTACCAAAATTCATAATATTAATTCATAATTCATCATATTCAGGACAATTAATAATGTAAAATTTTTCATACATGCCAAATTTCAGTAACCATTATTGGGAGTTGGATGTTCCTTTTGTATGAGTGGATCCTTTTGAGAGCTCACAGGTCTGTCATTGTGCATAATGAGACTCCAAAAAATTTACTTCCTTTTCTAATTTTCCTCTAGAATTTAAGATGGATTTCATCTGATATAGTTTGTCTCATGTATGAAGAATTTTTTATAACGTATAAGGCTGAGGCAGTTGGGGCTCTTTAGCCTGAAGAAGAAAAGGCTCACAGAAGGCCATCTTGTAGACTAAATGCTAAGAGGGGCTTGTTAGAAAAACGGAGAACATGTTTTCCAGGGCTGATAGTGACAGAACAAGGGGCAACAATTTTAAAGTGAAAGAAGATAGGTTTAGATTTCCTCCAAATAAGGAAGAAATTTTTGACAAAGACAGTGGTGAGGCACTGGAGCAGGTTGCCCAGGGAGGCTGTAGATGCACCATCATTGAAAGTGTTCAAGGTTAGGTTGAGTGGGGCTTTGAGCAAGCTGATCTAATGAAAGAAGTTTGTGGCTGTGTTCATCTAGTTCAACCTTTGAGGGCGGAGAAGGTGTGTGTGGTGGTGGTGATGTGTGTGTGGTAGCTGGGTCAACTTGATGATCTTTAAAGACAGCTTCCAACCTAAACCATTCCATGATTCTGTAATTCTGCCTGAGAGGATAGTTCAGATAGGGCAGTCTCTGAACACTTCTGTTTTTCTGCAGGAAATGTAATGGGATTTAAACGTGATTACTATAGATTCACATGTCAAACTTTCTCTCTGATAGAGAAGATGCTTAGATCCTACCCTAGTTCAGAAAAAATAAGACTATGATTCTTATATCTACCAAAAAGTTGCACTCTGTGTCTACTATCTGGCTCAGAATAAAGTTATAACCTAATCTCTACATATAACTAATCTCCTAAGTTTCAGAGGTTTTTATACGAATCATGTTTGTTAGTAAATTTTTTGAGTTATGAATTTTGACAATACTTTCAAAAATCTAAATAAACTGAAATTGTATTAAAGCATTTCACTCATTCATTTTTCACTCTTTTGACCCATAATAGACAAATTGATCAATACCTTTATTGGGAAACTTCACCTCATTCAAACCCATTTTTACTTTAATATTTTTGTGATGTGGAACTTACTCTGCAGTCTAGAAAAAACTATGATGAAAGGAGTTTTTCTTTCCCAAACAGACCTAATATTACAGAAAGTTTTAACATGGTGTAGCCTAAAAGAGTTTAAATATGTGTTCATCTGATTAGGAATACATCATACGATGGCATTCTTTGTTTATACAGGATAAGAATAATTCCTTTTCTACATCATTTATTTATTTATTTGTAGTTGGAAGTAATTTCTCCAAAATAATGTTAAATAAAAGGTAAAAAACTGGTTTAGAACTGGTGTGTTTAATTTTCCTTTTTTAATGAGAAACTGACCCCTTGCACTCTCCTTCACTGTGGGATAATTACTATCTGGTGTTACTAACACTTCCAGAAAGAAATGATCTAGTCAGGATTAGAATTAATGAGCATGGTTGATCAAGCCACTATGAACATGCCTTTCTTAGAGTCAGTTTCAGCTGATGTTGTTCTCATTCTCAATTAGGCACTATCTTAGAACATTTACTTACTGAATATTTACTTGCTGATCAGCAATTGCTATAGCAGTTTCATGGGCTGTGGAAAAAACATTCAGCTGGAATAGGGAAATGTACCTGTCACATTCAGTAGAGGCTCTGGTGATATATATAACGGTAACTTAATAAATTGATGACTCTGTACTGAACTGGAATAATACAATTTAGCGATTTTATTCAAAGGAAAATAACGTCTTTTTACCTTCTTATTTTGATTTTAAAATGTAACAAATTGAAAACTAATGCAAATAATTATTTCTATTACATTCAATGACATTTATTGTAAGTATGATCTAGGAGATTAATGTCTCAATTTTATAAATGTCCTTTTCAATTTATTCTTCCATACAATATATTAGTTTCAGATTGATCAATTAATGAATATTTACTGTTTTGATGAGAGTGACAGCATAATACACTATTAAAATGTTGTCTGGGAAAAAGAACAAAGAGGGAGTTTTTGTTTATGACTTCACATTTTATATTTTTATACCATGATTTCAATGTATTCATCATAGTATTAAAAAACAAGAAGACCATGAGGCGTAAGAACTACAGCAGCAGAATCACAAAATCATGCCAAACCAGCTGACAAAGGTGTCTTGGTGGTTTTAAAATAACTCTGTACCATTCACATATAATCTAGTGATGAAAATAGTTGGTTACAACTTTGAAGTAGTACATGTGAAAGTAGATCAAAAATAGAAACTGTCTGATTTTAAAGCCACACTTATTTTTGGTCTGACGTTATCATTTCATGAGGCTTAAAGTGCTATTGGTAGCAGTTTTATATTAGAAGTCTTCGTCTATTTCTTTCAGTGACTCAGAGACAAATTTCAGAACTATTTTTCTAACAAGGAGTACAGCTTAGAAAAGCTCAGATCATTCAAACATTATTGAGATTTATCAAATACTTTTATCAAAATAAAACAGTGTAATACCAGCCTCAAAATGAAATAGGGAAAAGATATGAGAAGAAAAGTATAATAAAAATTTCAGAATGTCTACATAGGCTGAATAGGTTACTCTCAAAAATTCTAATTTCTCACAACTTCATCCTTTACTTCTCCTTCTTATTTCTTCTCATTATTCTTTTTNTTTTTTTTTTTTTAGTGTCAGCAGGTATTATTGTGAGGAATCACAGCAATCTCTGTACACTTTTTTCTGTTCTTTTTCTTTAGTATTGAGTACATTTCTTCAGCATTCATTGATTCTTTTCACTGGGGCTGTCTAAAATGCAAGGCATCCTATCTAAATTAGTTCCATAGCTTCTCTCCACAGACAATAGAGAGAAACAGGTACCTTCTCTGTATTAATTGAAGGAATTTTTTTTTTTTCCTTTCTGTGCTAAGTTTTCTGCTTATTTCATTCTGTCAATGGTTTGGTTAGCCTGTGACAAAACTAATGCAACTCTTCTCCTCTGTTTCTATTATTACAGTCCTTTCATCAATATGTCAACTAACCTTGCACTGATGGTTAAACATGTCTCTTCCTTAAACCTTGTTACTGACCTCCAGTTGCCTGCTTTATAAGGTCTAATAATGCATTTCCCAGGAGGGTTGTATATTTCAAAGCACTCCCTGGAAATCAGACTATGAAGAGCTGGTGCTGTGCTGCAGTGTCTGCCATACTGCTTTTTACCTAATGGGAGAGTTTCCACTCACTGTGGTTGTTGTACATGAGCCATGTGCTTCTTGTTCCCACCTGTGCTCCTTGTGCTGGTGTGTGGTGGTGGTTGTCTCTCTGCTGCAGTGGAAATGTCTCTCTTGCACTGCAAGAGGGAAACAGATGAGGAAGTTGTCACTGATGTGGGTCTTAGTAAGCTCTGAAGAGGCTGGAGGTCATAGCTTCCCATGTACAAGAGCCGCCTTAGTTAAAGACTTAGCCTGTACTCAAGTAGCCCCTGAAATCATCAGGCCAGTGCATTAAAAACCATCTGTAAAGTTAACAATCTCTTACTTATACATAAGGCTTTACATTTATTATGGAAAAGAACTTTGATAATGAGACAGAAAATTATTTGAAACTGACACATAATGAAGTGGATTGAATAAATTTTTATCAGTATATCTTATGGCAAATTAATTAAGTGTCTGTTACATATTAAGAGTTGGCTTAAAATAATTAGAACATTGTAGGAACTGCTTCTATTCACACTAATGGTTATGACAAAATTGCCATTAACTTACCAAGAACAAAAAATTGTCCAGGAGCAGTAAAAGTAGGAGCTGAACAGTATTTTTAAAGTTAAAATGAAATAACTTATAATAGAAATTAATATGTGTGTAGGGAAAACCCACAGAACTTGTAAACTCCTGCACAGTTATGAGTGTTCCATTTCAAGGTAAATTGAAGGCTTAGGTGATGATAATAACCCTTTCACATCTGCTTCACTAACTGGAACATGACAAGCAGTCAGACTATACACAAGGTTCCAGAACTGTCATGTTGGCTTCAAGAGGGAATTGAAAGGCATCTGAAATCTTGACCTTCCCATGGTTTTTAGAATCATCCATTGCCAGCCTGAGAAAAGAAAAATAAATAGGACAAATATGACCAAGCTGGGACTGATACAGTATATTTTTCAGGCAATCAGCCTTTCTGAAATGCCTTCTTTTGTCAGATTAGACAGACGGAACAATTATATTCTTGCTTGAGTGTCTTGGAAGGGGAAAATAACTGCCCCCAAAGTGTGTAATTGTGAATGTTGATGTTTGCACCTTGCAGTGTATTTCTAGGTAGCAGTTGTCAAAAGATGTCAAATTAATTTTTTTTTCTATAGTGGTTTTTATTTGTTTGTCTGTTCTTTGTAATTGGTATGTAACTATGTAAACTGGATGCTGGTTGAGGACTTGATCAAATACACACAAATAAGACCAGTTTGAAAATAAATTTTCTTACACTTTTATTCAACAGCTCTTCTCTATATGTCAAATTTATATTGTTTTTAAGAAATTCTTATTTGTGTAAATTGTGGAATTGTTTCCTCACAGTTTACTGTGCATCACACTACGTTCTGAAAGAGATTGCTCTGGGATCAGGGTGGTGGTCACTGGGAGAGATATGTTGTGTGTAGTGGGTGAAATTTTATGGAATAGGGTTGGTAGGATGGGGCTTAGTGGTATCAGCATGTTTGAAACAAGGTCTAAGACTGGAGAACTTCCAGGAATGGCAGGAGGTTTGCTTGCTGAAGAGCCAAAATGTAGGCTTTTGAACCAATAAATAAAGAATATTTGCCTTGTGACTTAAGAACCAGTTTAAATTGCCATTTTGGAAAGGAGAGCAAAAGGTAAAGTAGGCAAAGGGAAGAGTGATTTCCAAGCCTTTCTAAGGAATGCATTTCACTCAGCACTTCTGAGTGAAAATAATATTAAATTTAATGAAGAGGAACATGACTTTGATTCTGATGCAGATGAAAGTTCAGAGATCAAGATGTTATATCCTCAGTTATTGTGTAAGAAGGCAACATAACAAAGCAAGTATTATGTTTGAGGTGCCACTTCATAAATATCTAGGTCTGTTTACCTAGATATTACCTACACTTTTTTTTTTTACTCTTTCTATAAAAGAACCTAAAACATCTTCCAGGTATTAGTCTGAGAGTAGTACAAAAGTCTCCAAGTTTGACTTAGTTTCATGATGTGTAAGGCAGCATGGAACATGACTCGTTTTATTTATGTCATCAGTTATAACATTACATATTTTAAATAAGGAACACCTTATAAGGATATTAAAAAAAACCTTTGTAGTTTTACAAATATCTTTACATTCTTTTAATTCCTTGTGCCCTAAGAGAATGCAACCTAACATCTTTTTCCAGTTATACACTTAGAAATCAGAAACTGATCACTATACAAGTAATCAAATATTTAGACTGTTTTTATTTGTTGTTGTTGTTGCTGTTTGTTTGTTTGTTTTCTGGAGATGTGAGGGGATTTTAATATTAATAACAACAATATTATGATTTCATAAAGCAAAGCAAAGACAATTAACATCACGTACATTATGTGTTCATTAGTGAAACGTACATTGATGGAGTTGATGAGTTTAAGTAGAATCTAATAAACAAATTAAACAGTCTGGTTTTCAGACAGTAAGAACACTTTAAATCTTGCACTTATGTTATTCATAGTCAAACTCAAGTGTCATTTCTAGTAAGTATTATTACAACTTAGTAACAGGCTTTGATTTAAATGAATGGAAAAGTTTGGAGAAAATGTAATGTAAGTGATTTATTAGAATTCAGAAGGTCTCCTAAGAGTAGGCATTGAAAATTACTGTGCCTGAAGTATGCAGTATGAGTCAAATTATTATCAGATTTAAAGTGCAGCTTTTTTATCCTTAGTTTCAATTTCTCCCTTTGTTGTTTTGTTTTTACCAGAGAGATGTTTAAAGTCTCATGATGTAGATGTTCAGAGAATAGTTTCATAACTGAATGTTTTAACGCTGCATTTGTTCCAATTAATGTAATTAGTAACTAACTAGCTAAACAAATATTTATGATCATGCTTTCCTTGAACTTTTCATACTGATTGTGGTGGTTTGACAGAGTCTGGCTTTTTGGGCATGGTAGAGGCCAGAAAGACGGCTCCTGTAAAAAGCTGTCAGAAGCTTACACAGCTGTCCAGCCAGGGCCTATCCCTGATGGCTCTGAAGATGGACATGCTGTTAACCACAGCCAGGCCAATTAGAGAAGAAAGTAACGTGTCTGTGACAGCCCATTTAAGAAGGAGTCACGGTACTACGCACGGTGCACCAGTAGATGTAGATAGGCAGGGAAGGAGTACAACATGTAGGAGAAACAACAGATATGGACACCAGCAAAGTCAGAAGAAGAAGAAGGAGGGGGAGGAGGTGCTTCAAACATCGAAGTTAAGAAACTTCCTCGCAGCCTGTGGTAAGGACTGTACCAATGCAGTGTTTCCCTGCACCCTGAGGGTCCACAAAGGAGCTGAGATCCACTCAATGCTGGAGCAGGAGGGGTGGATTCCTACAGAAGGGACTTTGGTCTGGAGGGGACCAACGCGGATAACGAGGCTTTTGTTCCCAGGGATTGAGGGAGTCATTTGTGGTAAAAAAAGGCCTTGTTTCACCCCCACCCTAAGTTTGGACCAACCTGGGGAGGAGGATGCGGGCAGCAGTGACCAGGCGGACTGCTCCCCAAGAGGGGAAAAAAGGACCTGTGCAAAAAATGTGACAGTGTTTGCAAGAAGGGAACCTGCCTCCTCTCCACATAATTGCCAAGAAGAAAACATCTGAGGAATGAACTGACTAGGAAACCTTCCCCGTTTTTCCTTACTTTCTGAAGGAAGGAGGGAGGGATTTTGGGGCAGGGGGGAGAAAGTGTTTAAGAGGATGTTTTCCTTACTCCTTTAACTCTGTAATAAATTCACTTACCACTTTTAAGTTTTGAGCCTGTTTTAGCCTGCTTAATTAGAGGGTTTTTTCTCTCAGTATCCTTATCTCACCTTGAAAGAAATTCCTTTCCCCTGTCCAGCTGAGCAGAGGGAGGGGAAAGGGAAGCAGGTTTTTGTGGGGGCTTTGGAGCTCAACCCACGACATTGATATAAGAAAACTTGAGTGATATTGCAAATATTAAGGGACAATTTGCTTTTTCCTTCTCTTCAGTCTCAGCTAAAATTCTAAGACTTGAATTTCTTTACTCCTGTTCATTCTTTGGGGATTTTTTGTATTTATTTTGATGTCTATGTTATCATTTTTCTTATTTTGAAGTTTCCTTCAATATATTAACCAATTTTTTCAAATTAAAATTGTACTGCTAGTATTAACATAAAAAGTCAACTATATATCAATGTAACCCTGTGTATTTTAATATTGATTAAAGTCTATAGGCTTACTTTGCTAATAAGGGTGCTATATTTCTGCTATAACAGAAAAAGTTAGCAACAGAAGTATTATGGCTTAAAAATCTACAATAGGCATCTTGTAATGCAAAAAGAAAGATTAATTTCTAACAGTAAAATAAATACAGGAAGTACTCCAGAGAAAATAAAGAAATACGAACATCATCTTGATTGTTGTACTAAATCAGAACTATTGACTTCCACTTAAATGTATTTTTAATCAGTTCTAGCAGGCACTGCATATATAAATCTAATTATTTCTTGTATTGAACTTTAATGCAAAAGCACATACAAAATTTAACATGACAATGGTTCTAGGAACTTCACTGAAATTACTGAAAACAGAAAATTTAATGCTAAGACTGAAACTTATATTTACATATATCTATCTGTACATCTATATATCTATATCTATATCTATATCTATATCTATATATCTATCTATATCATCTATATCTATATCTATATCATCTATTTATAGTCTCAGTCCGCACCGGAGTGAATTCAGGTAGGATATTAGGAGGAATTTCTTCTTAAATGGTGATTAAACTTTGGAATAGACACACCAGGGTGGTTGTAGAGCCACTGTCCCTGGATGTGTTTAAGAAAAGACTGGATGTGGCACTCAGTGCCATGGCCCAAGTGACAAGGTGGTGTTTGATCATGGGTTGGACTTGATCTCAGCGGTCATTTCCAACCTAAATGACTCTGTTGTCCTGTTATTCTGCGATTCTGTGAGTCTATTATTCACCCATCCTGTTGTGATAAATTTTTGATTAGTCAAATCTGCTCATTGCTTTGGGACCTTAATTGTGTCCTATCCAGAATTAGTCAAATCATGTGTGTTGCATAGAAAAATGCTCACTTTTCTATTAACAGAGATTTGAACTGTCATCAGTGACCCAGGTTGCCCTTAAAGTAAATAGGATACCAGGAAGGTGGATAATCTCTTATGTAAATGTTATGAAATGAAATAGTTTCTAGTAATGAATCTGAAATATCTGGCTGTTATGCTATATAATTGCAAGTCCTCCTTTTCTAGAATTTGAATGCTTTCTGCAAGTCTGTGCCCCAAAAATATTTATGATAGACACAATGCATAAGGTTAGTGACAGATGAATTTTTATGGTCTGAGAGACCTGCAGCTGAGACCAGAAACTTGGAAAAAAACCCCTAACAAATATATCAGATAGTATTCTTTATTAAAGCACTGGTCTTGTGCTGCAAATGTTATTTTAGATAACCAATGCTGGGCAGTTTAATTCTTCATCAGAAAGGACATAGTTGGTTCAACAAAATGACTATAAATGTTCATGCATGTCTTGGATTCAGTCTACTGAATTAAAAGCTATAATGGTGATACATATTTGTTAAAACTAATTTTCACTTACCTTCAGAACTATTGCCCATTGATCTCTCCCAGTCACAGGTGTTTGCATACTTACCAGGTATACTTTAATTAATTCTGCACTTTCCACTTGGTTGTGATAGGAAAGGTGATCATCTGCTCTGAATTGTGTAGGACATGCTTTGTTTCTTCATGAACACGTGGGCAATACCTGTCTCACATCTAACTACATTAGAGCATGTTTGGTTCCATTGGTAGAGCAACACTGAAGTTCACACAGCTCTATTTGTTTACTCCCTTTGAAGGACTGATCTCATATTTCCAACCAAGCACTATCTAAAAGGAACATATTTTATTGTGTTGAAGAATAAAATTCTTCAACAATAAAAAAACTCTCTTAGTATTCTTTCATGAATTAGGTCTTCCAGTTATTGTTTAAATTTTGAAAATGTAAGTGGCAGCAACTCTGGGCAGAACTGACTCTCTCACTGGCTTAGTTGCATTCAGTGATTCTGGAGAAATCAAATTAAATTTGCAAAAGCATCAGCCATCCTGGATTCCATTTAATCATCCTTAATTTATTAGCATTGTGAATACCATGAGAAGCACGCATTGCTGAACAAAGATAGCTGCAGATAGTTTGCTTAACTGCAGACAATTATGTGTGTCTCAGCACAGCTGCAATGGGACAGAAATCTGTGACATGCTCAAACTGAGCTGTGCATGCACTTTGCAGATCACTGGGACAATCCCTGCTGATGCACTGCATTGCATAGTGTTGCAGCAAATTATTGTTTCGTCTCTTTGCTGCATCACAGAAGGCACTAAATTGCTGCTGGACTTAGATACATGCCTGCACAAGAAAATGTTAGGCTACAAGCTGAGAGCCTTCTTAAAAATGTTACTGTAAAAAATAGGAAAAACTCATTGTCATATCGTAAAAAGGAGTGTTGTTGTATGAGATTTTGGACTTTCCTTCACTCTGCCACTGTGGCTTTGATTTTATTATTTTCTCCAGTTGTATGAAAAAGTATTAGGTAGCTGAGAAAAGTGGAACAGTATTAGCTATGTGAATGTCACAAACTTAGTGACAAAATGTTCCACATCTACCCAATAACTAATCACTTATAAAAAGATGAACAAAGTAATTTTCAAGCAATTAACTGTTTTACTTATGATAATGGAGGAATAAAAATTTTAAGTTCACTTTCTGTTTGACATGTTGAGAGAACCATGTTCTTTATATGTTAGCATTACAGATCTCATTTATAAGCTGCAATGTAATGGAAATAGCACTGTCTAAAACCAGCATGTTTTAGAAAGTACTTTATTTGTGGTTTTCATAGTCTGATTTACCCAGCTACAGATTTTTTCTTTTGCATGATAATAATGATTTAAAATAATAAAAATACTTGTGATTCAATACATTTAATGTTCTCTGGTCAGAATTTTATTTTATTTATTAATTAGCTGAAATAAGTAACAGTATTTGCACATGACATTTTGTTTAAAAGAGCACAGAGGAATAGCGGATTTGATTTTTGGACTTATTTCTGGAAAATTTCTATTTTTCTTCTTAGAACATCACCCCCATGTTTTACAACATCATCCTGATGTAGTTAATTAAATTTATATCAAATTTCATTGTTTACTGTTTCTATGATAAATACCTGTTAGCACCCTTTACAATATTAATAGAGTTAAAACATTGGAATTCCTATTGATGCTATACCATATCCTTTCAGAGATGTACTTTTTTGCTTCACTATATTTAGTTGCATGCATTGACTGTATAGAGAGGAAAAAGACAAAAAGGAATTGTTTCCATTTGAGCAACTGAGGACTGTGTGTAATATCTATCAGCTATGAATAGTTTAAGGAAACAAATACTTCCATAAAAATCAGAATAAGGGAAGTAATTTAAATGTGTGAAGGAACTGCTCTCTGAACCATGTTCAGATATTTCTGGCCTCTCATTAAAATTATCCCCTACAGAAATGTTCCTCAAACCCTTAACAATTTCAGAAGTCTATAGTTTTGAAGTATTAAAGTAATTATTTTAAGGACTTATGATGAGTTTCCTATTTCTACAGCTAAGAACTGATATTATAACCCCCTGATGTAAAAGGCCCCACAGAATACCAGATTGACTATAGCATTGTTAATCTAAATTTGTTACGATATAGTAGAAATTTGCTTCCAAGAGTTTAATTGTAGTGCAACAATATCTGAAAACATACACACAGTGCAACATCTCAGTGCTCATCTTTCAGATAAAGAAAAAAGGGGATACTGAAAAACATACATGTAAAAGAGTAGGAAAACAGTAGGAGTACATGCAAGGCTGAGATTTTGGAAACAAATGTAAAATACAAAATTGGAAGCATGAATCTGAAAATCCAGCAAATGTTTTCTTTTAATTACTATGAATTTAGTACAGAGGGTGAATCAAAGAAAAAGATATACAAAAAATTATTATTTTTTGGGCTCTGTATAAAGTTTCAGGGTAAAACTTTTTTCTTCTTTTTGTTTTAGTGCCAGAAGGAGTGAGCAGTGTAAAAGTGATGAAAACTATTAGCTTCAGATTCAGATTGTCCTTTAGTCTCTAAGCCACAAGACATTTCTATGAGGTGCAATATCCTACTTTGTACTTTTGTGAATTTGTTAGGTTTGAGATTCCAAAAAATGAGGAACTTATCAAGTGCATGCAGTTGTATAACAAAGAGTTCTCTCAGACATGACTGAATCTCAATACATCAATGAACCTGTGAAACCTTCTTTAGTTACAGTAAATGCTCATTTAGTCACAGTGGTAAATCTTGGAGTCAGTATAGTAAACACAATAAAAGCAATAGGGTAAATCAAAGTATAAGAAATACAGTGATAAAATACCTACACTGAAAAATATTCCAGAGCTGTTGTGTCTGTAAAACTATTGTCCATTTGAAGTTGGGGAATACCTTAGACAATGCAAGAATAAATCTATATTTAGCCCAGGCAAAACGCAGGCAATGTATAGAAGGCTAATTAAAGAAATGTGATGCTCATAGTGAAAAACAAGAAAAAAACCTCTCCTATCAGAGGGAATATCAATAGCATCTTTCCCTGTCTTTCTGAAAGGTCTGACATATTGCTGAACACCCATCATAAGTATGGAAAACAAAAATTTTAAAAAGTTGTGACAAGAAATGCTGTTTTCGTCATTATAGTCTTTTTCTTAGCTGTTTGCAGAGGAACAAAAGATAAGAGCTCTTCAGAATCACTGTAAAAACTTCATCTCAAGAGCTGAAAAAACAACTGGGTAGGAAAAAATTCACCTTCAACACTGGATACAGTAAGGAGGACTTTGAAAGAGACACTGTTTAGGGTTTACACAATGAAAAGCTATCAATAATAAAGGTTGTGTCTGTAATTTCTTTGGTTACTTTTTCCTTCTTACCTTAAGTGAATTATTGAAGTCTGTTTAGGGTATTTTTCCTGTGCTAGCAATTTGGAGTCCTTTATCAAAAGACTGACATCTGTCAAACATACTGAAACAGATGAAAATCCCATTCTTCACTTTTTAAGTGAGCGAAACAAATCCTTTTATGGACAAAAACCCTATATTTTCTCTTTGAGGGCTGGTCCAAGTAGCAGGAATTTGAGCCAGAGGTGAAACTGGTGCCAAACAGTCAGATCCATGCATTTTGTAAAGGGGAAATTTCTCCAACTGTCTGAGTGAAAGAAAGAAGGTGAAGCTTCCTGAGGAGCTCACAACAGCCTTGGGGAGTAAAGACTGTTTTGGGAAAAGGCTGTCTTTAGGAAAGACTGTTTTGGGAAAGACAGCCTTGGGGAGTAAAACTGTTTTGGGAAAAGTCTATGACTTTTAAAATTTATTTTATTGACCTGGCGTAAAGTGTTTTTAAGAGCAAACCAGCAGGCAAAAATTACACTTGTGTATAGATTCAGATTATCCCAGTTCCAGGAGCTACTTCCTAAATTCCAGGCATTTGCCACTGTTCAAGATGCCTTGGAAGTGGCCTGAATGGAGGAATGTGAAATGACTGACTGGGGAGCAGATCTGTAAAAAAGAACCTGGGGATACTGTTAGACAGGAAATCGAATGTAAGTCTGCAATATGCCCTTGCAGTGATGAAGGCTGCCTGAACAAAATCCACAGTGGATCCAGAGAGGTTATTATTCCCCTTGACTTGGCCACCCTTGGGGTATGTTGTCCTGTTTCAGCTCTCCCAGCAGAAAAGAGATTGCAAACTGGAGGGAAACCAGTGAAGGTCCAACAAGATGGTTAGGGAGATGGAGCACATCACAATAAAGAAGAAAAGAAGGGTACTGGTTATGTTAGGCTCAAAGGCAATAAACTTCTACTGTCTAAAAGGTAATTACAGTGAACATTAAGACAGCCCCCTGCCAGATGTTCACAAGAAAATAACAAGTAGTGATGGTGATAGTGCTGCAGCAAAGGAAACTGCAGTTACGGGATAGGGAAGGATGCTTCGCTAAAAGAGGTGTTGAGTATCATCAGAGATTGCCTAGAGTGTGGAATCACTGTCTCCAGCATATTTTAGAGCTTGTACAGAGAAGGCCTTCAGAAGTTAGTCTAGCCTTGAAGAGATCCCAGGTTTTTGAGCAGTAGCTTGGACAAAGGTTTAGTTCTAACACCGTTTTTCTGTGACTCTGTAATCACACCTGGTATATACTGATTTAAAAAACAAGGCAAGGCAGAGGGATAGAAGAAAATACTAAAACAGCTAGACAGAAAATGTAGTTCAGAGGGAGTGTTTTGAATATATATAGTACTGAAAAATGGCACCTCTCTCCTCAAGTATTGACTATAGTTAACTTCTCTTTGGTTTGCAGTTTATTCAGAGTAGCAGCACTTTGTACATACAGTTTTAAATAAATATGATTGCAACAATAACAACAACAAAAGAAGAGAAGAGAAAACAAAACAAAAACCATTTTCTCCCATAACTGAATCCAATTTATATGACTTGACTTTTGGCCAGCTACTTATTACCAAAAGAAATAACAATACTAGTTTTGTGACATTGCACTACTGGAAAACACGAAGCAGTAACAAAGCAGTAATGGCAACAAAATGAGCACATAATGCTGTATGCTGGAACACTAAAAGTGTATAAATCTATTGTGTTTGCTTGAGATTGTCAAGTCATGAAATCAGATCTTAAGGATAAATCTGTTGCCAAAAGCAGGGAATGACCAGGTGCTAAAACATAATGAAAATGTCTGCAAGATCATGTGGTCATTGGATGGCAATATTCACCTGAGTATCAGAATTGAAGCAGTGCTAACCACTAATAAAAAAATCAAACCTCTGATGTATTCTGTGGACATAAAGAAATGTCCACTCAGCTACATGGTGATTCAGATACAACTGTAATTCTTTGACAGTGTTCTGGAGTTAGCGTGTATGAACATCCAAAGCAGAATTATTCTGAGTTCTGAAAATATCTGCTCATTCGGAAAAGGATATATGACAATGTTCATGTCAAAGAGTGTAATGAGAAAAGAAAATAGTATAAAATTAATTCATCTTGTGACAAAGATTATAATGGAAGTGGAGATTAACTCTGTGGAATAAAATAGTCTGGTATTTAATTCTCTACTTACATATCTTAAAATAGACATGTGCAATCCAGAACTTCAGTTTTAATGTTTGTATTTCTGCTTCCTTGAATTTTTATGTGATTCTGCCTTCAGGGAAGATATGAAGTCAAGCAAATGGATACCATAAAAACTCTTCTTCAAGCTATAAAATTTCATTAATATTGTGACGCAAATGTTCTTAAAAATATGTGTAAACTATTATTGTCTTTTCACACTATGGCCATTATTCGTTCACTGCTGCATTTTCTAAACAAGATCAAGCATCAAACCTACATTTCAATTGACAAATAAAAAAGGTATTTGTGATTTTTCTTAATTGATCTACTAAAGTCTACATATTTTACATTATTTGGAAATACTGATCGTAAAACCAAAGTGATCCGAGAAAGGCTTGTGTATTAATTAAATATGCTTTTCATGTTAGAACTACACCATTTTGTGCATTAAAAGGCTTTTCTACATTATAATGTGGTAAGTTACTGTTAGCCATCTTCAAGACTCATCTGAAATACAAATTACAGGCTTTTAAAATATATTTTAAATATATTTCTGTAGTGTACACCAAAAATTGAAATGGTGAAAACTAAAGTTCACAGACAGGGAGGAAAGAAACTTGGCCAACAGAACCCACTAAGAGATATTGTTACCATCTTCTGTCTTCACAGTAAATATCTCAAAAGGTATGCTCATGGACAGCAAAAGTAGACAAGAAAACAGACAAAAAAGAAATATAAACTAATTACAGCATTTCTCTTTAATTATACAATTTTGCTCCCAAATATCTGTTTCACATTGCTTGCAAGACTCTAGTGGCTGTGACCCTTGGGGTTTAATGGACAAGCTCTAGGCAGCTGGGTCTATATTACATTTTGTGACAAGCTTTCTTTTCATACAAACATCCTGCAAGTTCAGCCAATTACTGTCCAACAACTGCCATGGTAGCAGTCCAGTAAATCACCAAAAGAAGCATCTGTCTCCAGAGAATGTCTTCCAGCTGCTCACATAAAATATTTTTGGGTTTGGTATTGACAGAAAATCTGAGCTTGAGAGAACACCATGGATCTGTCAAAAACCCTAAGGGTGTAAATACATTACTGATTTTATAATGATTAGATATTGCAGCTATTAAAGAAAGATTTTAGATCTCACATAAAAAAAAAAAGAAAAAATGTCTCAGTCTTTAAAGTAAAACCATGGCCAAATAATTCAATATCAGTTTGTTTTTTCCTAATTTCTGAAAAACAGATCATCATGATTGTGGTGTGTGTATCATTTTTTATGAGGTAGATGTTCCAAACCACATGGAAGTATGAGAAACGTTGACAGAAGAAGAATAGTAAGTCTGATCTTATCCTTTGGTCCAAAAAAGTTCTGTAGTTCAGACTAAATGAAAAGCTCAAAAAGTTATGATGGCTGCTTGTATTAGATATCCCTGATATACAATAAGCAACAAAGAATGTGCAATATAATGAAGATATAAAATAGATGAACTTTGTTGGGGCCATAGGATCACTATTCAAGTCGAGAAATCACATTTAATCACAAAGATTCAGATTTTAATAAAACCAGTCACATACATCTAATTCTAGGTTGTGAAGTACTATATTAATTACAAGTTACTGATGCTAAATACTTTATTAATCACAAGTTTCTGGAAACTAGGTTCTTTCCTTACATTTCACCAACTGCTACAGTTAACAGCTTATTTCTTAGTATAAAAAATACTAAGAAATATTGCAAAATGGTACCAGGATTTTAAACAATTTCTCCTAAAACAAACAACAGACGATGGAGGAAAGAAGGCAAATGCAATACACCTTTGATAGCAACAGTGTTTTATTTATATTTCCTGACAAATATATATGCCACCAATGTATTTATTTGCTGTGATTATAATGACTGCCTGAATACTTTTTTACTCTGCTATGCCATGCCAGTTACTGCAGGATTTCACATGTGTTT
This sequence comes from Climacteris rufus, assembly GCA_013398175.1. Classification (NCBI taxonomy): domain Eukaryota; kingdom Metazoa; phylum Chordata; class Aves; order Passeriformes; family Climacteridae; genus Climacteris; species Climacteris rufus. The sequence continues at coordinate 37,583 of VZRZ01000140.1, read as the reverse complement.
TTTGCTCTATAAAAGTCTAAAAGCTGCAGGACAGACTGTGTTCTATAGTTGTGTTGGCCACAGCTCCCAGGGAGTTACAAAGAAAGTTAGACTACAAAGCAACAGCTGCTAATGTAAGCAGGAAAAGGAGATCATCCATCTCGTAGGACATCTCATTTCCACAGCCTCATTTTAAGAAAAGTTATCAGGAAGAGACTGACTACAGGAACCATATGAAAAGCAATAGACTTCACTTTCTTAAGGCACAGTTAACAGCAAAAATAATATTTTAAATATCTCTTTTGCAGATCTGACTGAGTGGGACTTTTAAAAAGCCAGAAAATAAGACAGTAACTGAAATTTAATCCATAGGAAAAAAAATCTTTTATTTGGAATGCTGGGCTCCGTGTTTGTTTAAGGACAACAGTAAGGAAGACTTTAGCCTACTCCATTTTCCTGGAGTAGTCATAATTTGGCCATCAAAACTGAGGAAAAAAATTAATAGTTGCTGAAGAATGCAGACAATATTGATGACTTCAGATAATATTCTTTCTGTCTAAAAAAAAAAGGGAGTTTGCTCTCCATTCCCTTCCTACAAAATGTATATACATGCATAAATTCTGCTGCTAACCTTAACAGCTAAGTGTCTCTTGTTTGTTTTCTAATGTGACAATGCCAAGCAAGCACCTTGCTTTACCTTAGAAAGCATATGAACTTCCAGGAGCACACTTTACAGTTCTGCCAAATGGTGCATGCAGTAATGTAGTCAAGCATGACTCTATTCAGACAGACATTTTTAAAAACTCAAGGGTTTGCTCAGCTAAAGGAAACAGAGAACTTTAGACAGCTCTTTGTGTCCTGTACTCTCAGTGAAGAAATCCTTTTCTGCTTAACACAGCACGTTTTTGTTTTTTTTTTTTTTTTTCTTGAAGGGATACTGTACTGGGAACAAGAATGTAAAGAGCCTGCTACAAGCATATTAGAAAAGCAGCATAAGGTATATTCAGAACAAAAAAAAAGTACAAGAAAAGAAAATCCTAAATGAATTATCCTACTCTTCAGAAGATGCATGTAAAATACTTTCGAATAATAGTAAACTCAGTGGGAGTAGGTAGGGAATATGATAGCTGCCAGCTACAGTCTGTGAAGCTGAAAGCAGAAATGCTGCTATAAAACCAAAAGAGCAGAGCCTCAGGCACTTTACTCGGTCTGTGGAGACAACACCCCCAGGCTCAAGGAGGCAAGTTTGGTGTATAGCAAATACCTTGAGAGGCACAGAATTTTTCTTCCACCTAGAGATCAGCTTTTTCAGGGAGAAGAAAAGAAAACAGATATAATGCACAAAGTCAGTGCTTAACTGTTTTAAGAGCAGAAAAAGTCACTGGAGAGAAGTCAGGAAGCCTTGGATTGCTCTGATGGGCAGAGCAGGAGAAAAGGAGACCGGCTGGAGCTAATGTCCCCTCTTCTCTGTAGCAGAAGCTTCCTGAGAGCCTTGTGCTCAAGGTTTTTGAAGCTACAGTCTGACACATCAGACATACAGAATAATGACTGCAAATGAGGGCAAAAGAAGGAGCTTTCATTTGCTGTTCTCTTTCATCATAAACTGTAAATAACTTCTATGTCTATGGATTTGCTCATTAAAAGCCTCACTGACACAGGCCTGAAATTTCATCTCACCTTTTTGTAACAATGTTTGAATCCCTTGGACGTGGATGCTCTTTCTTTAGAAGAAAGTCATTCAGGTGGAACATTCCAGGCAGAAACTTTTCTTTGAGAGTGAGAGAGTTGCTTTAGGGACAAGACTGTTTCTTTATTCTAATATATTCCTTTTTTCGGTGCCAGTGACTCTTTCGATTCTTTATCAAAGTCAGAGGACAGCACATCCTTATTACTGCCTGTTATTTAATCCCCTAAAGGAGAGGCCTTTAATATTTAAATCATATTAATGTACCACATTATTTTTTTTTACCATCTTTATTAGCCAATACTTATTCTCAATTCAAACTGAAGATTGAGGTGTTGTTTTTATTATAAAGATACCCTAATATAATATTCTATTTTTAACTGCTCAGAAGAAAAAAAAAAATTCACACTGAAGCAATTTCTATTTATAGGTAGCTATATGAATCTAAAGAGAGGTCTTCTAATGATGTTCTTTTGCAGTTTTTTGTTCTTTCTATCATTCCAGACACATACATTAAAAAAAAAAGGCTTATTTCACCAGGTGAGGGTCATTGCCAAGCATCTACTGAACAAACTTTAAAGGCAGCTTGCCAGATTATCTGAAGAGGTTCTGGAGGCTTATAATGCTGTTTGATACTAAATATGTATTTGTAAGACATTTGGTAACATATGGTGTGGAATCCCCATGTACAGCAAGAAATGCATATTTCTACTAAGAAATACTGGGATATGGATGTTGAGGTTGTCAGTTTTCTGTATGTTGTTGTTTCAAATGGGAAGGCCAAAATGTAGCCTGGGAGAAGTATTGCCATTGTCATATGTGCCTGTCCTTGCGCTCACATGATCCAAATACAAGCCCTTTTCAAATGTAAAGCTCTGCATGATTAATTCCTATTTTTTACTCATATGTCTAATAAAATATAATGAAAATATTTTGATTCTTAGCTGTGGGGAACAAAATGTCTTTTAAGGGCCTGAATCATACACTGGAATAAAAGCTCCCACATTATGGAGTGTGACTGCATGTGATTACAGTTATAATGGTCAGACTGAAAACCCAAATTAACTGGAGTTTTTCAGCACCATCCTTTGGGAAAAGTATATGTAATCTGGTTTTTAAATTACCCACAGTGACTCTATATAAGTCTTGCTACAAACTCTTTTTTGAGCAATCAGATTACTTACCAGTTTTTTCTTTTTTTTTAATTATTTAAATAATTGGGTTGTATCAAGGTTTCCATTCATTGTCTGTAACTTTATCTGTTATATTAGGATGGTCTCTTTTCTGCAATATGAATGTGAAATCTGCATTTGTTTCTTTCTTAAAGTTTTTTCTTCTAATCTTACTTTCACTTATGACTGTATATTAGGTGTTCTCTCTTCATGCATTAAGTTCCTAAATCTTTATTTCTTGAGTTCTCTGTCCTAAGAATCATCTCTATCAATATTCTTGTCCTCTAAACTAACCTCCAATTTACATTTCCCACCCATGTTCTTCAATACAGGCCAGTTTTCTCCTTGCTTGTACTTGGATGTCTATTGACTTGTATCTCTATTGACCAGACCTTTTCTTAAGGTTCAAATTCTTATTTCTTCTGTCTTCCTTAGATTGAAACTGACCACCAACAGCTTCCTCTGCTATTCCCAGATCTGTACTTTGGTCCTCAATAAGCACTTAGTCATGAACTATTTCAGTATTTTTTTCTCAGTGTCAGCTTTGAATCCATCTGTAACTCCAGTGACACTTCCTTGTCAGCAATATCAATTACAGAAGCATCTTTAATTTGTTCTTTTTTATCTGTCCCAAAGTTGCAAGACTCAGCCAGTTCTGGCAAGGGCTTAACAAATGCTTGGTGTTATAAATTGAAGTGAATAAAAACATCAAGTACATCTAAAGATTCCCTGGCAGAGAATCTTCTAGCAACAGCTCTCAAATAGGAAATGTTCTAAAGTGCTCCTTCACTGGGATAATTTACATGACTTTTTTTTTTTTTTTTAATAGTGCATTAACTAGACAAAGAAAGTCAGAGTGGTATACATATGCACAAAATTTCCATCTTGCAATGCAAACAGAATATTAAGGTTTTTGTTTGTATATGCTCTGGTTAAGATGTAACTGCATCCGACCTGACTAATAGGAACCACAGCAAATCCACAAAACTTTTGTACTCAGATTGGAAACTCATTCAAGGAGGACTTGATATAACAAGATTGGAAACTCATTCAGGGAGGACTTGATATAACAAGATCTGTTTCTTCTTTTAGTCATATTATTATCTTATAGTTATCTTAGTCTCAATGTAGTTACATATTTTAATATCTGTATTCATTTTTTCATGATTTTGTTGAGCAAAGTTGGTATTAACATCTATGCAGGAAATATTCATTATTGCTTCTTTTATGCTTTCAATATGATTACTGAATATGATTATATCCTTTCATTTGAAGTAACTTAAACTTAATTATAAGTTTTGGAATAATTTATTTGCCACATAAACCATATAGCATGAAATTTGGAAATACATGGGAGAAAATATCTATTTTATTGTTCCCTGCCAGTCTCTAAAATGAAACATTTCTACATAAAAATATTAATAAAAGTATCATATATCTAATTTATCTGTTAATAAATTCTTCACAACTCAGGAAAATCCATAAGCAAAAAACATTTTTCTACAGCTACTTTTTTGCTTCTCAAAAAAGATTTTTCTTAAAGTCAGTTTAATTGTTGGGATGAATCATCGTTCTTAAAAAAATAAACTATAGGCCAGTAACTGGATATTAATTTCAATGAGAGAAAAAGGAGTTGGGTCTCTTGCTTTATTTTTGTCACATATTAGGGTTAGCAGACAATGATGACCCTTACAGCTATAAGTAGGATTCTCAGAAGGGCAGTAGGTGGGAAAGAATGTAACCAGAGTAAGTATACGTCTATAGACATACATAAACACATGTGTAAGTATTTACACATTAATATGTAATGGAATATGACTGAAAAAATTTGGAAGTAGATGCAATAGTGCAGAGTGCTAATTTAGATGACACAAACCAGTGCCATTTTCTTAACAATTACACTGACACAGCTGCAGGTCATCAGTTCTGGATACAGTTCAGCAGCAAATATCTCTGTGACACTATAAAGAGCCATCCATGTATTCAAGTTAAAAACATGAGACAAAAGTATTTGCAAAGCCAGAGTCGAATTCTGTAGTCAGTACCTAGATCTCAGAAGCTTTTAGCTCTTCTCAGCTCTGACAAGCATTTCTGTGCCTTTGACCATAAAATATCTGTTAGGAGAAATTGATGGACTGTTTCTTAGAAATACTCACATACGAAAATCAGGATTCTCTTCTTCTCTTTTTTTTTTTCTTTATTTTTTTTTTTTTTTTGCCTTTTTTCTCATGTCCCTCTTTTCTTAGNTTTTTTTTTTTTTTTTTTTGTTTAATCCACACTTTATAGAAAACAAAAAATGCTTGTGTCAAGAGTCTTGGGTGTATTTGGGACTAAATATTTCAATGTCCACCTATTTTCCCTCTCTTTACCTTCAGTGAAGAAAACAAACAGCTGTACCAGAAAACTAGCTAAAGGTTATCAGACTCTCCATCATTAAACCAGCTACATGGAGAACAGAGTTTGCAATAATTTTATGGCTGATAGTTCATATCACACGAGGTGAATTAATAATATGGATATGAAGAAAAACAATTTATTAATGCTAATAACTCTTCCAATAAAATTTCCAGGAGGACCTATAGTGATAAATTGAATAATTATGAGTATAATTATGACTAACTAGAACCATAATTTCATGCTAATGCAATAATAATGACACAAAAGCCTAGATCATGAATTTTAACTGCTCAGTTATTCCAAATTTTCACAGAGACCAGAAAAAAAAAAAACCAAACCAAACCAAAAAACCTCCTCAGCTTTAAAATCTGATCAAGTTATGCTTTGCTGACAGGAAAAACAAAACAAAAAAAAACTATTAATTGCTTAAACAGATATCACTGATTATTTTTAGTGGACTTTAGGGAAAAAGTCATCTCATCTAGTACTATCTTGAAAGCAGGAAATGGATAGTCTATGTAAAACACTATGAATCATCTGTTAGTCCTCTGGTGGTCTCTGGGATGAAAAAAAAAAACCACACTGAAGAATAATTGTTAAATTTCACTATGAACATAGAATTTTCATATTTGCATTTATTTCTAGGGAAGTGTTTATGGAGGATAATCACTCCAGAAAACTGTGCAAGTGTTCAGTAATCATATCAAATATAAGATGCACCCCAAAAGGAAAAACAGCTGAAGGTCTGATTGATTTTTTGTCAAAACATTTTGGGATGGAGGATAGTGAGGTAAGCAAAAAAAAAGAGGAGTTGGTGAAAGGTTTCTCTAAAACCAACCAGTTGCATTCCTGAGAATTTCTTACAAAAACTAATTAATCTCTCTGGCTTCAGGATGACTCAGAAAATGTAGTGCGGAATCCAAGACAATTGCTCTAGTTTTGGTTTAATGTGTCCCACTGATGGTGTAAACTGCTGTTTGTTCATTAAAACTTCTGGGAATTAAAAGTAGTGGAGCAAAACTAATGTGTATTAACAGCACATGTGTCTTTAGTTCTCTATTTTATTTTGGTACAGGAAACACATTTTTTATGCTTTTTCCTCACACTATGGAGAAAGACCTTGGATTAGAACTTGATACAAAAAATACATATCTGCATATTGCAGGCAGTGACTGTAGTACTTGCTTTCTCTATCTAGACACTTAAGCATGTGAGGAAAAACAAATTTATAAGAAAAGTACAGCCATGTGTTTGTCTGATGACTAGTTGATTTAGCCCAAAGGCCCTGAAGAAAAAAGACACTGACTTTTTTTCTAACCACTAAGGCTGGAGGACTATTTGAAAAAGCAAAAGTTAGTGTGGGCCAGATTTAAACCAGGGAACATGCTGACACTGTATCTACAAGGATTTTCCGTATCACTGTTTCAGCCCATCTCCCGGTCCTGCTAAGTTAGAATAGGTAAATGGCCCCTCCCCTCCCCT
>VZRZ01000140.1:1595-27534 GCA_013398175.1 Climacteris rufus | reverse complement strand
GGACTGTCGGTTCCTTCCCCCCCGCCCGCGCGGTACTGGTTCCTTTCCCCCCCGCCACGCGGCAGCTGGGATGGCGCAGCCCCGGCTCGGCAGGGGTTGTCCCTGCCCAGGGGAACAGGTCATTGGTTCCCATGCCGGGTGCAGACAGCCGACTCACTGGCCGGCATCACTGTCAATCATTGTGGTCCTCCACAGTGATTGGCTCTCCCGACTGCCCTCCCCTCACCCCCCATCTTATAACACGCCCCTTGCGCCATTTTGACTGTCTTCTCCGCACCATGGTCCAGTAATAAAACCTGCTGGCAATAAGCAGAAAAGAACCCTTTCTCGTCTCTTTATTTCCCTGCATAAATTAAACCCCTGTGAGTGAGCTAAGCCAAGATCTGTGGGAGTCTCGATGCTCGGCTCACCTCTGATCGGAGACTATATAAGGCCTGAGTCGCGTTATTTAGGCAAACAGGACCGACACAAGAGACTCCGAGTTACTCACACTTTCTACCCGTGGCTAATAAACACATCATAACAGCAGTTACTGTAGGATGTTTTTGAAGAGCTTTTACGCTAGTAGTTAAAGTTTCTCATTTTTCAGTCATTAATAAAATTAGGTTTTCTATACGCTGGTAACATTTTTCCTTCCTTTTTGAGAGATGCCTTTAAAAATTTTAACACTTTGGCATAAAGCCTTCAGAATGCTTTAATAGCTGTAAAATTTAGTTTTATAAATATTTAGAAATATTGTACAGTGTCAAAGCTGAATGTTTAATATATAAATAAGACTAAACAAAATTTTTAAAACTTAGTGGGAAAAAGCTGAAATTTAATTTTATTTTAATATCATATTTGATGGAATATCAACAAGTATTTTGTAATACCATTTCCATAAAAACTTTGCATTCAAGAGTAATAAGTCTCTACAATGAGAAAATTAGGAATTGACCTCATAGCTTAGTAACCATTTGAGTTTAAATGATACAATTTTTAAGCAGGAAAGAAGTACATGTGAACACCGAGGCACAAGTATTGCTATATGGTTAATGTAAACCATGTTAAGAATTTGTATATATAGTCAAGCTGTCTACCTCGTGTTCGGAGGGTATTGCTCATGTATCAGAGCAATGGTCCTGCTCTGATATAAACCTGAGCCGAACATGAAAACTCTGTCAACTCCTGAGTCTGACAAGGAAATTTCTTCAGACATACAGGTACTTCTCCATACTGCATCATGAAAAAACCCTTCTGCTGTTATCTGAGATGTATTTGAAGATAAGAACTGTTCTGGTGCCTCTGGGCGTGGCTTGCAACCAGGCCCGGCCCCACCAGGCCGGGGCCGGGGGGCCCAGTCCTTCCCCCCCTGCACGGTGCCGGTCCTTTCCCCCGCCCCACACGGCAGCTGGGGTGGCGCAGCCCCGGCTCGGCAGGGGCTGTCCCTGCCCAGGGGAACAACTCATTGGTTCCTGCGCCAGGTTTGGACAGCCGACTCACTGGCCAGCGACCCTGTCAATCATTGTAATCCTCTGCAGTGATTGGCTTTCCCGACTGCCCTTCCCTCGCTTCCATCCTATAACATGCCCTGACCTCCATTTTGACTCGTCTTTACTGTACCATNCCTCCAGATCAGAGACTAGATGAGGCCAAAGTCGCTTCATTTAGGAAAACAAGACCGACGCAAAGGGCTCCAAGTTACTCACGCTTCTACCCCTGGCAAAGAACTACTACGAATTACAACACTTTCATATAGATGAAGCCATATCCAGTTGGAAGGGACCTACAGGGATCAGCTAGTCCTACTCCCTGGGTAATCCAGGGCTGATGAGAAGTTAAAACCTGTTACTAAGGGCTTTGTCTTTCAGTTTGTAGCAATTACCCCTTGTCCTATCACTACATGTCCTTGTAAAATGTCCCTCTCCATTTCTGTAGTAGGCCCCCATCATCTACTGCAAAGCGCTCTAAGGGCTGCCCAGAGCCGTGTCTTCTCCAGGCTGAACAATTCTAACTCTCCAACCTGTCTTCAAAGGAGAGAGCTCTCTGATCGTCTTTGTGGCCCTCCTCTGGACTCACTCCAACAGATAATACTGGGTCTAGTGGTGCCTAATTTGCATACCCAAAAGGTCTATTAGGCATAATGTTGCCATCAGACAACATGTATAATAGACTGAGTTTCAAAATAAAGTACTTAACTCACAAATCCTGGACACTTCTTTGGAGAACAGAGTAAAAGAATTTTGATATATTTTTATACTATCAGCAAAAACTGAATCATCACTTTTCTGTTGTGATACACTACGATTATGGATATTGTTCTAATACAGTAAGTGATAAGCATAATGGAAATTAATTTTATATGGTATTAATCAAATATCATTTAATCAGTCATCACGTAGTTAAAAATTTTAAAAGTAAATAATTTCACTCTGTTGAAAAAGTAAGAAAACAGAAAGCTAACTGCCATGAAAAGCACAGGATCTAAATCAAAAAGCAATATTACTGTATTCTTTGTTCTGGTCTTCATTTTATTATGCATGTTCAAAATAAACCTGTGAAATGCTGCATGAGAAACTGAATACAGTGCCTATTAAAACCTGGAATAAATTTTTTCATGGTTCACTAAATTGGTCTGAGTATGCATCTTCTGGAATTGATTCTAATAGCTGCCATTGAAACAAAATGTAGTCAGCATTTTGCATATTTAGCTGGGACTAAAATGCAGCCTTTGAAGACTTTGGGGTTTCACTATTTTAAACATGGTTGGTAGATTTCTTTTTCTTGGTTATGTATGGTCACAAATGAATTCATTTGTAAAGTGAATTCAGAGTCAGAGAATAATAGTCAGAGACAAAGAGTGGTTCTCCTAATATATGCAAGAATTAAAACTGAGATTCAGACCTCTGAATCTTGCGAAACTGTTATAAATTAAATTCATTTTTCAAGACATAATTGTGACTTCTTTGATATAAATGAAAACAGTGTAAAACCCTCACTTCCAGAATACAGCAATGATTCATGTCCTACATACTCTTAAAATAAATTGCTTACAACACGTTTAAGCATACGTGACCATCAAACTGTGATCAAGGAGCTACAAATTGATTTTAATTTTAATTTATTCATTTCTTTTCTCAAACTCTCAAATAAGTAAAGGTCATTTCTGTGATGGAATAATTTACACTTTTGCGACGAACCTGTTTTCTTCAGATTTTTGCAGTATCCCTTAGGTTATTCCACTGATAATATTATGCAAATAAAATTATAGTTCCTTCATTCTTAGTGAATGAATTTTTATTTTTATTAAGTTATGGTACAGTGCTATTCACCTAATTAAAACAGTCAGGTAAAAGCAAAATCATGTCAATTAAACAGTAGTCCAAAAACTAGTGCTATATATTTATAGTAGTCAAGGAGACAGACACTTTATTTAATTAATTCTTTTAAGCCAGACACCCCATTTGAGAATTCACTTCATAATTTTTGAGTACCATTTAAGACAATTAATTTTAATATTTGGGAATGATGGGTAGAGCCAGACAGATGGTGTTACTATGTGAAGAATTGTTTAATAAAACAATTATTTGTATGGTTTGATTTCTTACTGAAAGCATATGCTTCATATGTACATTTTGCAGTCATAGCTGCTTACTTCTTACAGAAAAAAAAAAAGGACTACATGACAGTATCTCTCAGGAACTCATAGAAATCTCAATAAGTAAGTTAAATTCTATTGTGACTTGTACTTCATCAACAGAATCACTCAATAAATTTTAATTTCAACAACAAATTGTGGCCTCATTTTCACTTTAACATTAGACATAAACAGATATAAATTAACTCTTTAATTCCACAATGACTTTGCAAGGCTGTTAGCTGGAAGAATTGTCTTTCAACTGAAACTGAGCAAATGTTGCCTCAGCTAGCATCAACAGTAATATAAACATGGTATCTACAAAATATAATTTGCAGAGAAACAGATATTAGAATGAAAATACACTGTAGTAAATTTTATTTTATCTGCCATAAGTCTTTGATATTGGCAAGACTCACAAAAGAGCTAAAATAAGGGTCCTTTCGTGAGACACAAATATGTTCATGGTGGGGATTGCCTACTCCTCATTATTGGGGTCTGCTTATTTTTATATATTTCCTCACCATGGGTTGCTGTCTTCTGACTGCTCCAAGCTGAGCGAGACTGTGGCCTGCAGCATCCCCAGGTTCAGGCCCCAGGGGCTTTCTTTTGTTGGGCAGTAATCACGTGTTTTTGTCAGACCCTTTCCACGGCTTTTTACTAGGAAAGACAAAAATCATATTTACTGGGCTATGCATTTTACTCTTATTTGCATGTAAAATGTATAACCACCAGAAACACGAGCTTTTAAAAATTCATTTAATTAAGGGCTTTTTTTTTCTTTTTCTTTCCTGTATGTTGCTTAATATAATATTTGGGGGGAAAAAAACCCAAACAAATGTGCATATGTGGTTGCTAAGAAAAGTTTTGTAGAGGAAATAATCACTAATTACAACACATCCTAAGACATTTATAAACCTTCATTTTTTAATAAAAAGCCAATTAATCATAAAAATCTATTCTGATAGCAAACATCTACTTTTTAAAAGTGTTTTACTATTTTTACAATACCAGCTAAAACTGATATATTTTTTGGCTTTGTATCAATCATTTTGGCACAACTTTAAAGTTCAGCATTAGAATAGGTTACTATACATTTATTTTAAGTTCACATACAATGGCAGAGAAGGAATGTTTGATCCTAAAGGTCCATTAAATTTCATTTAAAATGAACAGTTGCAGAACTTCGTAGTGATTAATTTTTAATTCCCCAGTCATGGTGTCTTAACATGCAATTATTGATATTAAAATGTTTTTTTTGATAACAAAAGTAAATGAAATGACAGAGAGAAGGCAATACATTTTCTGTGACTATGCTTTTTTATTTTTATAAAGTTGATCTGTGCTGAGACTTTTAAAGTTGAGCTATCAAGACCTGTAAACACAAAATTAAGAAGGAATAAAATGTTTCAGTGATTATAATTGCAATCCTGTTGTGTGTAAAAGTGTTAAATCTAGGGGAGAAAAAACAATTGTAATGCATATTTAAGGTGCTGTATTATCTTGCTTTGGAAAACCTTTGTATAACTAGCTGTCATGTAGAGCTACATTCTTAGCTTTCTTTAAGCATATTAAACCAAACAATAATGGGATGAACTAAAAGAAGTTATTTTAATTTTTATTGTCATACAGATTGTCATTACCCAAATAGCTTTGAAGAAGAGATGATTAAGAATTCCTTTTGCCTAAACCCATAAATAGTTGAGTTCTCTTTTGTGATTTGCAATAGTTCACCTACAATGACTCTTAAGCAGAAGATTTTCTACTGATCTCTGTAGGTGACAAAAAATCTTGGGTGACCTAGAAAAAATTTCTTTACATGAGTAATATCAGATTCACAAAACCTTCTTTTTGTGCCATGTGTTCTTATGACAATGAGTCAAACAACAAAAAGGAAGTAGGAAGTACGTGAGAAGAGCAAAACAATTCCTCCTTGCCAACTGACAGTTTATGGTATACACCTGCTAGTGTATCCTTCCTACTCATGTCTGCAAAGAAACCCACACTGCTCTCATTAGTTTAGCTATAAAATTTGAAAAACTTGCTCTAAAAAGTAGCAAAGGCAATTAAAAAAACTCTGAAAAATAAAATCCTATTCGTATTTTTCTCAAGTTATATGCCTTTTGCACATCGTAGTGTAGTTTACAAATGCTGAGCAAGGTTTTTATGCGCTAATTTGAGTACTAGAAGCATGTTAACCATTGCAGCATTGACTTGTTGGCTGAGTAAATTAAGCCACATGGAGCTCTTTGTCTATGTGGTTAGACCGACTAGAACACTTTCCCTACATGAGCTTGTCTCAGATGTTTGGGCAACACACTGGTATCTGCAGCACAGAAGTTCCCCTTACTGTAACCTTTCTTTAGTCAAGACCACATTGCAAGGTAGGCAGATGTTTAGTTAATTTTAACTCCTGTAATTAGTATAATGACATTAAGCTTTTTTATTTTGTTTTGGTTTTTTTTTTAAAAAAAAAGATTAAAAATATTTCCTGCTTTATTTAAAAGAGAGAACAGTTTAGAAACATCAACCAGATATGTGCTCAGCACTGTTATTTTCTGAATCCATCAGCAATCCTGATAAAGTTCCTTTAAATCATATGGAAAGTCTTACTTATTTTCAAAGCTATACCCCTGAAAGTAGTGGGAAGGTGGGTTTCTTTGGGTTGCACACAGTATTGTCATTGTGAGAAGACCTTGTAAGGGAAACTTTTATGCTTAAAACGTTTTTTTGCAGACTATCCAACTCAACAGATGGCCTCTTTGGGTGTCACGAATTTGCTCTTGGTAGTAATAATGAGCATTGTCCCACAGAGTTGACTTTTCTGAAGACAAGAAAATGTACATTATACACTGAAGTCCCTAGGTTATCTTAATCTATTTGTATATCTCTTTCTGTTTACATTTCTGGGCATCGCAAGTTCTTCACGTTAATTTTCTGAAAGTCCTTTAGGGTATTTTTTACTTCATTACTATGGAGTAATCTGAAGTAATATGAATTACTTCATACCCCTACTGTTGCTCAAGACACTGAATATTTAGGGCACCTTCTGTGGTTGCTCTCTTCATGCACAGCATGGTGGGAGCTGCCTGCTGTTGTCAGGACAATTTTATGACTGCAGAGTGAAAGAACTGCGGGGGCTATGTTTGGAAGTCAGTTCCTCACACCACCATTAACTGAAAACCATCTGGAGCATCTACAGATGCTTGGATCTGACTTACTCCGTTGTTGCCAAAGTGTTGTAACCCTATCTAAAGGGATGTCAAAAGGTGGTGACTTCCTATCAGAGAGATTTATTATCAGGATGTCTACTGAAACGCTACCTCAGTTCTGAAAATAAATAAATTTTAAAAAGAAGCAAAACAAGTCAGGTTTTGCTCTTATCAACAGAAATATGTGCTGCTGTTATATACTCAATAGGTATTATATTGCATATTCTAGATTCTGTTGTTTTCTAAATTTTTTATGGTTTACTAAGGTTCTTCAGTTCCTACTTCTCTGTTATTCACATGTATTCTGCTTCTAAATTTAGACACTGTTGGTCTGATCGATGATTTTTTGATAAATTTTAAATTAATTTTTCTTTGGGAAGCTTTTGAATTCCAAAACAAATTCTAGTAAATGTATCACTATAAAGAAAAACTATAGTAAACTAATGCTAAAGTGTTAAACAGAATGCCTGTTTCTGTCATTAGTTTGCCTTGCTTTTGACAGGAAGATTTTGAAGATTAACGGGTCCTGAAGTCTATTCTTTTACAAATGCAGATCATACTTTCTGCATAACAATGTTAATTCATATTAGACTAATTGTTATGTAATTTTAAGACTTTGAATCTTCTTAGCTGCTCATGAGAGCTTCTGAAATATATTACATGATGTACCATTTTCTATGACTAAATAGAGAATACCAAAGTCGCAACCTGCCCAGGCACTCAGAGGTTCAGTCCAGCTGCTTTTGAGTACTTATTGACATCGTCTGTGATGCCATTTTTGCATGTCCCAGGGACTGAACTCAGTTTTCTCTATCACAGATGAGGGCTGGCATAGATTCTGTACATTGGCAGATCTAATTTGTACTGCACATCAACACACACTTGAATAAAAAATTAGTTTGAAATCCTTTTGTTTTTATACTCTCTAGCTTGCACCACATTTGTGTCTTGTACAACTTCATGCCAAAACAAGCAAATTCCATGCAGCTAATTCCTCCCTTATTTTTTAGTTAGTAATCACTGTTTAGTACCTATTAATGCAGAGGTGTTGAATTTGGAGTCTATCCAAATGAACCATCACTATCTGGTGTGTCATTCTTGATCCACTACAACAAAGAGATGACTCATGAGACTATACTTTGGGATGGTACTGTAAAGACAAGGGAATTTGGAACTTTTAACAATGAAGAAAGAGTAATGGAGCAGATTGTGCTAGAAAATATTCAAAACCAATTTAAACCAGATTCAAATATGCATAGGAAAAAGTACTCCACTATGAACATAGTAAGGAAGGAAGAAGTAAGAATGATTTGTCATAACTCACTCACACTCTTCATGAAGAAATATTTTTGAGGAAGACCAACTAGCATCATTAAACCTAGGACTAGAGGAACAATGTGAGACTGTGGACTATACCCAAGAAATGGTAGGAAACATCTAAATATTATTGGAAAACAATAATTTTAACTTAGTTATAAAGGAGAATTCTCTGTACTGGTTAGATAATTTTGACTATCAGTGTTCATATTCATTTAACTGGACTAATAAGAACTGCTTGCTGTATTTCAGTTACACTGTTAAAATATTAATTATACTAACAACAAATTCTTGACTCTGCACACAGTCTGTGTTCCCTTGTGCTCATAACAAGATTTTGAGAGTGACAGTAACCATCTGCAAAGTGTTGACCATATGGCAGATATGGCAAGTGACCTCCTTGTAATACTGTTGGGAATCCTCCTGACAGCAAAATTTTGAGACAACACAAGGTCCCTACAGGTAGTCAATCCCTACCAGCTTTTGTGTACTGATACCTGAGACAGAAAAAATGACTAATGAGAAAGCTTCTGTAACTCTCCAGATTGTTTTCTTACACTGTGCTGAAACTCTGACAGGTATATTGTGGAAAGTAGCATGAAAGTATGCAATGTGTTGTTTTGAAGGATGGCACTGAGTGAAGAAAAGTAACTTTGTATTGGAAGACCCTTTCAAGCTGGAGAAATAAAAGTACCCATACTGTCTGTTGGGTGTAGATATGGGTTTGTATAGCTGGTCAGCTTCCCTGTCAAGTAAACATAAGTTCCTTCCTGAACAGAGCTAGGGAACACACATCCTTGCAGGTATGATAAGGAGAATAGAACACTGGAATAAAGCAGTGAAATAACTTCATAATACAGATATAGTCTGTGATTCTTTAATAAAATACTGACAGTTACTTAAGCCCAAGTTAATACTATATCAAAACTCATAGCAAGAAAAACTGCTTTTAAAATTTTCTGAAATTCTGAATTGCTAATTTTCTCAATCAAAACAAATTATTCTTAAAAAAAAGGAAAACAAACCTATGACAAGTTTTTGACTGAAATTTTCCTATGAGATTAAAAAATAAACAAACAAACAAAACCAAGCAGCCAAACAACACCTTTTGTGATCATCTAAACTCCATGCTTCCTTTACTGTTAATGAATAAGAACACCTGAAACTCTGAAAAACAGGTTTTTTATCCTGTTAGGAAAATGTTAGGAAAATTATCACTGGATTTCATTTAGCTTTTCTTCTGCCCTCTGTAGATTCATTTAAGAAACACCTATATTTTACCCCTCAGTAGCACATAGTCTGCAGGGCCTGACAACTAATAACTTGCAGAATGCTTCAACATCTGTGAGTCCTTGCCTCACAGATGTTCTTTTCGCTACATGAAAGAAATCCCTTGTCACCTCTATCCATGCAATTCCAATTCTCAACTAATTATGAGTTTGTGTATAGTGATGATCACTCCCATGTGTCACGGAAGGAATTATGAATAAAAATTTTATGCAAATAAAACTCTGTCTGTGTCTCTTCACCAGGAGATGGAAGTGGAGAGTACTTTTTTTTCCCATTTTTTTCCATTTTTCCATTTCCATGCACGTACCTTATGGGTCCTCAAAGAATATTTTCTGTAGAAGTATGCACTTATGACTATTCTTCGTGATCATAAAGGTTTTGGAACAGAGACCTTCTTAGTCTGGAAAACTAAAAATATCTATTAGTTCAACTAATTCAGTATTATAGCAGAAGAAGAGGCTCAGCCCTGTGAGTTTAAACATCTTGAAAACAGGCTATTTTTTTCTTAGTTATTTTCTCAAATTCCTAAGGTATAAAGTCTTCTTAATATTTCAGGCTACATTTATTCATATTTCCTTGAAAAAGCAGCTATAGGAGTAATGCTTGTATTACCTGAAGAATTTCTGAGTTGTAGGAAGAAGAGAGATTAATTTTTGCCATGCCTTCTTCTCTGTGAGTTGTTGATACCCTTACTAAATGCTAAACTGAGAATATTTCGATTAACTCCATTCATTTTAACACAAGAAAATAACAAGATAAAATTCACCAAGAAAGATTAATCGAATAATAAGAGGAAAATGTTGGAATTTTATTTGCTTCCTCTCCGCCTCCTGAAAACATATAATATCACTGTAACATGTTTTAATAAAATATATATGACTCCTTAATTTGTTAAATTCCTCTTTCCATTACTTAAGGTCTGAATTTTTCAACTTGGGAACCTAGTGCCACATCCTGTAGAGACCTTCACAGAAAAAATACAGAGCCTGGGCAGTGAAGCAACAAGCTTATGCCTAAATATAGTGTATAGTTGTCAGTAAAGACAACCTGCATATTTGATTAGAAAGATCATACAAAGACACAAACCTGACCAGACAATTATGGAAACATTGTCAGAAACGTGAGCTGGTAAGACTTGGTGTAGCACAGAAATGTTTATTTCCACAAGATTATCTGATTAAGGACCTCATTAAACGGAATACTAAGGAAAAGAGGGAAGCCATAGACAAAATATACAGAGACACAAAACTAACAGCCAGTATGGACGCAAAGACAAGGAACTGACCTGGTCAGTAGCTTTTGTGAATGGGCCATCACCAAAGAGCAGGCACAGGAGGACTTTGCAACCCTGAGGGCCTGTTTGAGGGCATCAGTGGGACTGTGTGCTGAAAGAAGCAAATCAAGGAGTGAAGGAGGAAATGCATAGAAAAAAGCTACAAAAGAGTCCATTTGTGTGTAAAATGGAATCAGTCAGTACAGTTGTCTGACTGAGTCCTGTGACTGGTCCCCAGAGTCTATCCTACCTTCCTGGAACTTCTTTAACCTTTTCTTGACTATCTGTCTGTGAAATGCCGTTCTCTATCCCATGTGTGTGTTCTGCAACGACCAAGTGTCAGCTACTTGTGAAAACTCTGTGTGAGCAAAAACTGGTGCCAGTTGCTGGAGTCAGATGGAGGGTATGGGTGCCTCTGTTCTGTGGTCACCTATGAGAGAGTGAGATCTCAAAGTCAGCTAATGGAGCAAGTGAAGGCTGCTAGCCTCCAACAATGGGTAGGAATAGTATGTATCAAAATAAAAACAGATATTGGGGGGACTGCTGTGATTGAGGATCTTAGTGCTGGCAGCGCTAGCAGGACCTCAGGACACAGCCTATGTGCAGGGTGTTGGCTGTTGGGGCTCCAAGCACCTTTATCTTACCCACTCCTGGTGTGTCTGGACTGTTTGCATTCATTTGCTGGCAGACCTCAAGCTGAACCAGCAAGCAAGTAGGACATCCTCAGGTTGGGGTGTAGGTATCAGGTGGGTGGAGGATCCAGAAGATCCATGACTGTGGGGGGCCTGTGAGATGGGTGTGTAAGTGCTGTGTGTGCAGCAAGGAGCAAGGTGAACTAGTAGGTGAGTAGGAGAACCATGGGTTAAGTAAGGGGACTGGGATGAAGGCAGGGATGTCAGACAGAGGGGCTGTACTCAGGGGAACCACGAACGTGTATGTGTTTGTGCATCCAGAGAGTTTTATGGGTATGCCTGTAACAGTGAACTCCAGCCTCTGCCAGCCAAGAGCAGGGTGGGTTGGCTGTCTGTGCTTTTATTTTTGTGAGTTCAATATGCAGGTACTGTTGAAGGCAGCACCTTGTCTGTGACAGCCTGTGTGACTGGCCTTGACAGTGTCCTGTACGTGTGCCTATGTGTGTCTCTGGGACACATACTGAACTTCACTTCTCCGCCTGCAAACAGGAAAGTGGCAGCTGTGTCCCTCAGCCCCAGTGAAGACCCTGGGTCGCTGAGGGAATGGGTTCCAGTGGCTGTCAGAAGAGAGTCCTGAAATGGTGCTGTTGGAGACAGCCTTCTGCCTAACATCCTTCAACATAAGCTATTAGAGCTACTATAAATTGATGTTCTAATATTCTTCTCTGTGTATGCAAACACATTCATCTGAATGAGAAAAAACACCTTAGACATGTTAGCAAACTCTTTCATCCTATCTCTCATTGCTTTTAGAGGAATTTAAGTCACAATAATGCTTTGATACTCTGCATGAGACCTGAATATATCATTAACTTCACCATTTTATTTGCATGGATTTTTCAATGACCATAAACTTCAAAAGGCATTTAGGAAAAGATAAAATGGTCTCAGTTCTACTAACCATGCATGAAGTGGCACCATGAATCAAGATTAGCTGGAGGACTGTTCTCAGAAATGCTCTTGTATATCTACAATTTGTTTGGGAGATAAGGGTAAGTTATTTTAGATATAATCATTTATTTAATAATTATGTGTCAATCTGTGTAATTTTATATACAAAAAAAAAGACACAAATTACCACTTTAAAAATTACTTGCAAAAACCAATTTAAAAGTAATTAAATTTGCTAATTTGTGACTATTTTCATTTACTGCTGCTGTTGTCCAAGTCACTACTAAAATCATCTGATATGAATTTAATTTTCTTAAAATTTGAAAATATGCTGTTCATAAGATGTTCACAAATATCTTGTTATATCATCATATTGTGCAAAGGAAAAAAGTACTTGTGAGAAACCAAATAATCACCTTTTTCAAGTCATACATTAAAATAAATCCACTGTAAAATTGTTTTCAAATACTTGCACTGATACTCAACAAAGTTAATTTTCCAGAATTTTTCCTACAAATTACAACCGGAGCATGGATATATTTCTCAATAAAGAAACTAGAAGCATTATGAATCGTCACAATACAAAGTGATCTGCTTCCTGCCACTTCCTAGAAAAGCTGGCAGCAGAATTTTTACTGTGACAAGTTCCCAATGAGTCATACAGTATTTGGGTAGCTGTTACAGTCACATAAATTCCACTCATTCATTTAAAAATTGTTTATTATACTCAGCAGAGAAAAACTGGTTTCATATGGACTTGTCTTGCATAATGACTTTAAGATTTACTGTCATATTTTTCACCCATACTTTCTTCCATTATCATCATAATGGATAAGCATAGATGCAGGGGGTTTTTAGAAAGAAGTTTATAGCAGCTGTTATTTGAATACAAAAATTGAAATTAATACAGACTATGTATGGGAAATTATTTACACATTTTGGTGAGGCATAGTTCATTCATTTCTGAAACTCTACCAAGTGCATTCTTAGAGGAGTGAATATTATTCTTTCTATTAATCAGATATAGAGATACATAATTCTTTGATACTGTCATTCTTAGGTTTTGCTGTCATTCCACTGTAGGAGTAAAATGCAGGATGGTCCCTACAATATCGATTTTCCAGTGGAGAATCAGTACCAAACAACAAAGGGTGAAATGGAGCAGTGCTGATGGCCACAAAAATGTCCCATTAAATTGTGAGGCAAGTGAAGGTAAAACTACCTCTAACAACCTTTTTAAAACAGGAAATCTAATCCTTGGTCGTAGTTGGATCAAAGTGGCTTTTACACTCTATCCTCTGATTCTTCCTTGAAAACACTTTCTGATGGTACAGAAGTGAAGCTATAACAAAGAACAGGAGAGAGGAGGCTTAAGAAAATTCTTTGGCAATAGGAAACAGTGGATACATAATCTCCCTGATGTTTTGAGAGGGTCTTCATTCACTACCTGTGGACAAGAATAAGAAAAGCTTTAATTTATAGCTCAACATAGTCAGTGTTGACAATAATGCTTTTGATCAATACCATATACTGTCAAATCATACTGTGATAATAAGCCTTTCCTCTGTGATCATAGATAAACGAGATGCTGTTGAAAGGAGTTTTCATTAGTCGTTTCTTCTTAATATGCACTCAGTTCAAAACTTGATAAATACAAAGGACTTGCACTATCATGCAAGTAGATTGCTTGGTATTGGAGCTCTTTCTTCCCAGTGATAAAATGAGTGAACCTCTATTTTCTGATTGTAAATTCACTTTTAATAAGTAGATACAAATTGAAAGTTTCTTTTCTGATTATGTATAAATATACTTAGATGGACTTTTTATCATGACTTTTTTCCTGGATTCTTTCTTTGACTGAGCTAGGAATTGCACACATTACATCTACAAGTTTTTCCTAGATGTTTTCAAATTTATTTCAATTTCTGCTTTTTTTTTTAAATGTGAAGTCAACATAAATAGTAACATTTGCCTATTAGCCAGATTTAGTGGGATTTACATCTAATGTTCTATAATTTGTTGTGATCCATTAACTGTGTGAGAACATAGTATGCTACTATCAGAAATGTCACTTTTTATCATTTTTGGTAGCACTGTAGAATTTATATCTGATAGATCATCACATCTTTTGTCCCTGTGTTCTAAAGCATAAACAACTAATCACAAGTCAGGTGCAGCAGAGAAAATGTATCTTTACTGTACTGGAAATCCATTTTACTCCAAATTTGGTGGCTTTCTGAACAGTGTTAGTGATGCAGGAGAATTTGGGAATGACCCTAGCAGGAAAGGGCAATAACCTTGTTCTCTGTACATCTTTCTGTCTAGTGAGCAAGGTATTGCCCTTCCACTGCACCTCTTCATTAGGTCAGGAGAGATGTAGCACTCCCTTCCTGTAGAAGGGATAATAATTATTAAAATTACAGCTATAAATATACTTACAGCAGATCTATCCTATGCTTATGCAATTTAAAGTCTTGTTAGTCTTTAGACTGATTTTTATATTGTAGCAAGTGGTCTTTTTTTTGTGTTTAGGTGAATTTTGACTATAGGAATTATGCATAGATTGATTCTAGTACCCATATTTAAGGAGTTCTTTATGGCTGGTGATGAATCTTATGAAAAATACATTAAAATATGAATATTAACGTTATGTACTGGTAGTCTTGCCACGGCTAAAGTTGTGGGTCTTCTCGGAAGCCTTCGTCAGCAGTCATGTGACCTGAGAGAAGCGATTTTAGCCTCTCCCAGTCCCTGTTGGGGTCGCGGCTGCTTCGGAGCTTCCGCGCGGTGTTTGCTCAGGTCCGCGGTGCGGTTAATTAATGCAGTAGAAACAAAGAGATCTAAGTGGTCCTTTCTGGGTATGTCCAGTGGATTTTATTAACTGAACAGCATTGGGGAGAACGGAAAAGGACCAGGAAAGCCAGAGGGGGCTGGCTGTTACACCAGGGAAGTGAGGGGAAGGGAGTCGGGAGACAGCCAATGGCTGCGGAGGATTGGAATGACTGACAGGGGTATTGGCCAGTCACGTGGCTGTCCGCAAACAGTGGAAGGGCCAATAGGAGACCTCCTTCTTGGGCAGGGACCGCCTCTGCACCAAACAGTGGAAGGGCCAATAGGAGACCGCCTTCTTGGGCAGGGACCGCCTCCTCACCAAGCAGGGAGCAGCCCCGCGGCTTCAGGCTGCTGCCTGGGGCGTGACATCATCGGCGGAGGGGGCAGGAGCCTCTCACTCTGGTCCGCCAGCTCCGGGACCAGCCCCCTTGCCGTGCTAGCCCTCAAGCTTGCACGGGTCCCCCTTGGTACATGGGCTGCCCGCAGCAGGCAGGCCGGGCTGCCCAGAGGCACTGCAACATAGTCTGAAAAGATATTTTTGCTAGTGACTAGCTGGGGCTACACTGACATCTTGTATTTCATCTTATACTTCTGCGAGGTCAGCCCTATATTGACTGCTTTTCCTCATCTCAGCTCTAAAAGCCAGTTTACCATATTTTTTCTTTTTTTTGTTCTCCTAGCATGAGATTAAGCATTAAGTGAGAATTTTCATTTATTTTGAAAATACTGATTTGACAGGTGCAGAAAACATAATGTTTTGGGTTTTTTTCTGATTATTTTTAATTTTTTCTTTATTTTTTATTTTTTTTATTTTCTGATAAAACCTTTGCATATTTTGGATTTCTTTGTAGGTCTGGTGTTTCCACTTCTTTTGTAGATAATACTTGCAATGGTTGGAAGATCAAAAGTGTGTTCTTCATTTGTAAATACAGTCATGAATTTCAATGAGCTGTTAGCCTAACTACCTAAAGTACCATAAGAAAAAATGTTGATACTTGTTTTGTGTAAATCCCAGACACAATATATGTATTCATCAGTGTATGTGTTTATGCCAAAAAATTATGAACATTTTGATTATCTTATATTTGTTTGCTCAGCTGTAAGACTTTTTAAAGTTTCCACATTCAGAAGGGCTTTTCCCCTCAAATACTGAATTTTTAAAATTGTTTCTTAAATAGTTCTAAATAAAATTGTTCTTGCAGATGTAGCAATGACAATAATGGTAACTAATAAAAATCCCAAATTTCTCAATAAATAATGGCCTGCCTTGATCATTTCTGGAAGATATAATTTCATACTGGCTCTGACTGGGATGGAGTCAAATTTCTTCTTAGCAGCTCATAGTGTTCTGTGCTTTGAATTCCTGTCTAAAACACTGTGGATAACACACCAGTGTTTTTTGGCTATTACTGAACAGTACCTGCACAGTGTCAAGTTTTTCTCTCTCCCTTCCTTTGTCTTCATTCCCTTTGCCCAATTCCCCAGTGAGGAGGATAGGCAGAGGCTGGGGGCATCATAGCCAGGGCAGCTGTTCCACATTGACCAGTGGGATATTCCGTACCATGTGGTGCTGTGCTCAGGAATAAATGCTCAGGAAACAAGAGAGGAAAGGAACATGTTACTGATTATGGCATTTGTCTTCTTAAGCAGCTGTAACGTTGCTTTCCAGGATGCAGACATCTGTTTGCTGATGGGAAATAGTGAATGGATTCATTTTTTAATTAATTCCTCTTTTTTCTGCTCTTGCTTTCACACACAGTCTTTGCTTTTTCTATTAAACTGTCATTATGTTGATCCATTAGTCTTCTCATCTTCTTATTATTTTCTCTCTGTTCTGTAGAGAAGGGAGTAAAAAAAAGGCTGGATGTGATGGCCTGGGTCATCACACTACAAATTTGAAAAACAATATTTTCTACTCTACAGCTTTTTAAGAAGTTTTTATTCTCTCTGTCACATTGCAGTGTGTACTGTTAAAGTTATTGCATTTCACCTCTGAACTGAGAGATTTCCATATAGACAACTTAATCTTACCTTTGCTTCCCATCAAATTTAAAGTGCACGTCCCTTGAACCAGGACAGAGGAAAAGTATGAATAGTTATGAACTAGTGTGTTTGAAATCTGACTCTGTGTTTTGCAATGCAATTAATAGAATGTGTTGAGACACTTCACCAAAATAAAATAAAATAAAACAAACAGAAGGGGCTTTTTGTTCCTTTTGTTTTGTTTTTGTTCCTTTGTATCTCTAAACACAAGTGTCCTCTAACCAAGATAGAGTTTTAGATAAATTGAACAAAAAAAATCTGTACTTCTAGGGAGAATTTAAATGCAGGGGGATGTCTGTTCATAGCATTAACCTAATGTGAGTGAACTATTTTTAGAATGACCGACTCCTGTAATGGGATTTTTCTAATATTTTTACAAGCTGAATACTTCATTCACAGTTCACAACAGACATTTTGACTTCACAACATCGTAATATAACTAATGATATATCACAGCCCTTTTTCAGATCTCTGGTTAGTTAGAAAGACTCAGGCTCTTTCAGATTCAGCTAAAGTGGATTCCAGGTTGGTCAGAAACATGAAGAACACCACTTTTTGTCCTGCAATCCCAGATATCTCTACTGTGGTAAAAAAGAAAACCCATGTGCTGTAAGTGTGCTAGCGTTCAGCATATGTGATCGAATCCAGCATTATTGGAGAATAAAGCTGAAGAGTAGATTAAATAGCTAAAAGCCATGTCTTGTGACTTTTGTTTATGCATTGACTGTTAAACATGACTATAGTAAGACTGAAATGACTATTTTCTTTTAACAGCATCTTGTATCAATATCTGTGTCCTGAACACAATTTTTCCCTACAGAATATTTATGAAATAGATACCCTGTTCAAGAAGATCAATCTAATGGTCATAAATGGTTTATTAGGAACAGAAGACTATGTTCAAAATATTAAAGAATAAATATGCAGAGCCTTAATATTTTTTAAACACTGAAATAAGATTTTTTTGAGTATGATTTTGTCTACTGCTACTCTGGCAAAATATGTAAAAAACCAGAAATAGATATATGCATTAGATGAAATTTTGTGAGAACTTTCAATAATGAATCAGAGAGAATGGTTATGAAGATGCATTACTTTTGTCAACAAAATACATGCTATCAATAGATTAGAACTTCCTCCTTCTCTGTCCCTTCAGCTGCTAGATTCTTGCCTGCAGCTAAAGCTTATTAAATTTTTAGGGTCCCTAGACTACTGAGTGTTGTAACGTATATCTTTAATGCTTTCAGCATGTCACAACTCCATAACCTGATACACCCATAGCAACATTTTTCTGTCTTCTAACATTTACAAATTTCACCAAATCAATGTTAATTTTAGAAAATAATGAAAAATAAGATGAACTGATTTATCTAAATGTGTTTTGGAGCTACCAGGACTCATGAATTACAGTGAAAGATGGTAAAATGAATCCTATCCCATATGTAAATGCTCTCTGTTAACCATGCCGACTTTAGTGGCCAAGAAACTATTTTAACTCTGGTATTGGTGCATAAAGATTGTGCTATACTATGGAGTTGCTGATATAAAAGGTCACCAGCCACAACTTTCTGATTTTTTAATTGTCAAAACTACTCAGTCTATCAGACCTATCTAGCCTACAATTATCTCTGAGCTAAGGACAAAGAAAAAATTCTAGCAGTAATGCAGAATTCAGTTCTGAATTCTATATTTTGGAAGTGAATTATACAATGTAGAAGTAAATTCTGAATTCTCCAAGCACATCAAAATATACCAAAAAGAACATAGATTTTCCCCAGAACTATGCACATAATTAGTTAAAAAAAAAAAAAAGTTAGACTATGTCACTAAGACTTTATTCTGTAACCACTTTTCGATTCTGAAAAAATGCATGTGCTGCTTTGACATTTCATATTTTATAGACATTGACCTATTCAAACATATTCACATGCAGAGAAGTAGTTGATGAACATAGGTTCCAAAGTGCTATGATGTCTATAATTTTTTCTCCTTGGAATTGTGGCCAAACAGGGTTTAGTCTATCAGATTATCAGGTATTTTTACCTAACATAGATAAATCTTATTTGCTCTACTAATTTCCTTATTGGAATACTTTTTTTTTTTTTTTTTAAACCGTGTGTTTTATCCTTTCTAGTTTTTCCCCTAATTACAACACCGGACAACTTTTTTTAGTTTATTTTTTAGCTCTCTCTTCTTCAAATATAGCAACACATCCTGAAAATGTTACCCTAAGGAATGTAAATATTTGTAGGTGGAATGTTACTAAAATGACCAGATCAAATACAACTGCTTTTCTTTGTTCTTTCTCTACCTAACTCATTACTAGATTTTATTTATTAGAGCAATGAAAATTGTATAAAGTTGTTATTGTCTGTCTACAGGAACTACTGTTAGTCCAAAGGCCTAAAATGTCATTACTCAAGTGCAGTATGATTGTTAAGGAAGATTTAACCAGTTTCCCATGCTTTGCCTTTGGCAATAAATACAGCACTATATTTTACAGATCTGTAACTTCTCTGCAGCTTTCTGCCCAAAAGCTTTGAAGCTATTGTAATACATGCAGAAGAAACACAACTTCAATGACATTAGTTTTTCTGTGTGGAAAAAGATTCATTATACTTACATCGGAAAAAAAATAAAACATTCGTTAATTTCTTTAAAACCTGCTTTGCAAGGGAAAATTAAATTGTTAAATGCATTTAACCAGGACAAAATGATTTACTCAAACATTATTTTAATTTGTCCTTCAATCTCATTTAGTACATGCATTGCCTATGGCTGCAATCAGAGCTGCTTAGCATCCCTTGAACCAGATTAAAGATCAAAATCCTTCTTAGTGCCAGCTTATTGAGTAGAAAATACAAACTCAATGAAATCAGCAAGCTTAAAACAAGACTCAGATGTTAGCAAAGCCAGTGG
This sequence comes from Climacteris rufus, assembly GCA_013398175.1. Classification (NCBI taxonomy): domain Eukaryota; kingdom Metazoa; phylum Chordata; class Aves; order Passeriformes; family Climacteridae; genus Climacteris; species Climacteris rufus. The sequence continues at coordinate 7,449 of VZRZ01000140.1, read as the reverse complement.
AGATCAAGAAAGAAATACACAAAACAAGGTGACCCAGAAGAGAATATCAAAGGCTCTTTTGTATTTTTCAGTTCTGGCTAGAGACAGGAAGTCATTCTTGTGTACATAGAATATTCCAAAAAGAGATATTTGCTTGGAAATTTAAACCTTCTTCTACTTTACAATTTAAATTGTTGGATCTATTTTTACCACTGTTTATACATTACTTCAGCTGTATGTGTGGCACACATATATCAAAACATGCTCTATCAACTTATCACAAGAAGAGACAGTTCATTTCTTTTTTTGTATTTTTGTCATGAAATAGAGGTTCAAGACAAATAGAAATGGCTTGCAATTATGGCAGCTTTGGCATTCTCTAATGACGAGTCCTATTCAGCACTGTACTTCTACTGGTAACGTCATATTATTCTGTTAGGACTTCATAAGGTTAGTTCAAGAATTGTCTTTCTAAATGACTTTGGGGTTTCCTTGTACAGATTGTACTACAGTGTGTTATTTACTTATTTATAATTTGTTAAAAAAAACCCAAACAAACAACTACCCAAACACCACAAGCCTCAAAAATTATCACAAATTAATATTATTCTTCCATCTATGAAATTAATAGAGAAGAGAATTCAGCTATGTCCCCCACATTAATTCACAAGTTCTCAACTAGATTTTTCTGCAAAACTGCTAATTCTTTCCAGAACTTATTCTTTATTACATTCTTGGGAAAGACGCCATATATTTTTTGGAGAAAAAAGTTACAGAGCATACACTTAACTTGTCAGCACTTTATGAGGAAGCGGTTTCTGTCATGCAGTTGATACACATTTATTCAATGTAGTAAGAGCTTATCTATTGGATGATGTGAACTGAGACAATTTGTGTCATCCATCAAGCAAAGGGATGTGTGCCTATCAAATGATAATGAATACATTTGACCAGGTGATTTATGTACTTCCAGTCATGCAGGTGTGCAAACAACTTTGGTAGCATGACTTACATACCCAAAGAGTTCCAACACCTGATGAGAGACAGTGTATTTTTAAACAGCTCATAGCACTTCTGGAAACAAAATGAATGATTTGATTTGTCTGAGAAATGTCTGCATGTATCCTTGTTCATTCGGGTATTTTTGAAATGAAATGAAAAAAAAACCTGAGAGGCAGTTCAAGAGCAAAATTAATCTATGTTTTGCAAATTAACCCCTTCTCAAGCATTACATGGATAAATGCTTGTGTAGCATAGAATTAGTATATTTGAAGCTGAAAGGACATTAACATTCAATAATTACTGGAAAACATTGGTAACTTGACCTTTTATAAAGTATAGCCTAATGATGTTATACCTTTTCTGTGGCTCCAGGTGCTGATGTTCAGATTTACAGACATAAAAAGAAGAGAGTTTGTTTGCTACAGCATAGTAATAATTGAAATCTCTGTAATATATTTCAATTTCTAAAAATAATTTCTATCCTTTTACTATTCCTGTTGAATGCATGAGTCAATTATCTTAGATTACAGATACTTTATTTGATTTGTAACTCATTAAAGAATGAGAAAGTTTTCATTTTCTTCGTATTCATATAACTTAATTTTTCCTCAAAAAATTTTAGGAAGTGTGCCTCAATATTTAAATAATATTCCACTGTATGGTAGTACTTTTTTAACAACAGACTAATGGACTAATGTGACTTAGAGGAGGCATAAGCTTCAGCTTATAGTGCAGTGCAAACTGAGAACATAAAGACAATATAATCTGGATTTTTGAATGATTACTTCTTTTAAAATTTGAAATGATTCATAAGACTGCAACAAAAGTACAGTAACTATATATATTTACAATAAACAGGAACAAAACCAAACCCAAACCCACCATAAAACAGAACCACCAGGATACCTAAACATCACTGAGAGAGGTTTCACTGTATGCCTATTCTGAGAGCTAAATCTTCATCATTGTTGGGAACATTGATGAAATCTCTTTACATGGTCAAAATTCCAACTGTACACTGAACCCAAATAGCACAATGTTGTGATGTCAAATGACTTGTCTTAAGAAGGATTCCCAATCCTGATGAATAAGTTGTAATGAACAGTGAGATCTAGGTTTCTAACACTGACATCCACAGCAGTTGACACACAAAATGTTTACAACAGGGTATGCTCTCAAATGAATTTGTGCACTAACACAAGAATTAAGGAAAACATCTCTAGGAAATAAGATCCAAAGGCTGTAGTAATTTTCTTCAAGTAGAGACTTAAGTCACACATTTGACTTCATCTGGTTTGTTCCCCATTTTTTCTTCTTCCTCAGCCACAAAATAAGGACGTGCTAGTGTCAAAGTTTTACATTAGACGTTAAAAATTGGCGTGGGCTATGTGAATGCTCTCTCCAGCTTGGTCCACAGGGTCTGAATTCATATCTTCCTCAAGAAGACTTTTTGCTGGCTTTAGATTTTTCCATTTTCTCTGCAGTATTAAAGAGTGCTGCTTATCCAAAGTCCAGAAAATATTTTAAAAAAATTAAAAATACTTGTTTTCTAAAATAATAACAACATTTATAAACATAAACTTTAAAAAAAAAACCAGGGATGAAATATTTGTCACCTAAATATCATCAACAGTGAGTGTCTAGTACATAGGTCTGACAGAAATTCTCTGTGAGTACTTATAGGGTTTTCTGGACCATTGGATAAGACAGTTAAGCCTATAATATTCATGGATGGCCAATTTTATACTCATGCAGATATTCAGAATTGTCTTTTCTGAGTAAATATCTGCATCCAAGAGCTGTATTCTGATCAGCTTAGGTTAAGGTAGCCAATTTATCTTCTTTTCTTAAATATTTGAGGAGTTAATGGGAGCAGCACAAGAGGTAAGAGGCAGAGTGGTGTTGAAAGCACTATCATGATCATAAGAGTTTGGTAACTGGGAAAAGAGGTACCTTCATAAAGTAATTTTATGATAATCTTGCACTACTGTCAGTTAAACAATCTGAAGTATTAAAAAAAAATAGTTTTAATCAGTGGTAATCCTGAAAAAGTTGCTTTTGAGGTCTTTCCTGTGTTCAGTCAACCCCAGGAGAGCAGAGTCCTATCATGTGTAACAGTGACTCAGAAAGACAAATGCCATCACTACAAATGTCCCCCCATTTCCTCTTCCTCCAACTCTATATACTGAACATGATGTCATATGGTCTGGAATATCCCTTTGGTCAGTTTGGGTCACCTGTCCCAGCTACGTCCTCTCCCAGCCTCCACTGCAGCCTCAGCCTTCTTGTCAGCATGGCAGTACGAAAAGCAGAAAAGGCCTTGGCTCTGTGTAAGCCCCACCAGCAATAACGTTTTCAGCCCTGTGTTCAGCACAAATCCAAAATACAGACCCATACGAGCCACTGTGAAGAAAACTAACTCTACCCCATCTGAAACCAGTACATTAATGAAAATGGTACTTCTATTTCATGTCCTTTAAGTAGCAACTATAGTACTGTGGATGTTTTTTACAAAATGTTTTGTTACATAGACCCTTTGAACTAATCCGGTGACTAGGTTACAACAATGTACATAGATTGCTGGAACGGTCCATGCAAAGTAGGAAATAAGTCTCTAATTCATTAAAAGTTTAGACAAATCACAGTTGCATTCCCTAGATAATCCTTTAAGAGTTGTTGGAGATATAGACTCAGTTCTAGCTGTGTAAAATAATTTTGTGTAGTGGGTCATAACTGTGTCAAAAGAAGTTTGACAGCTATGGAACTGAATTTATAAACTGTTTGGCTATGCATTTTTATATACTTTAATCTGTAAGATGATTTTTTTTCTTTCATGAAGACTTTTTTTTTTTTTAGGTTACTGAGCTTCCTTTAGGCTTTTCTCTGCTACTGAGCATCTTACAGAAGATTTATGAAAAGTTATAGAGGCAAGAACTGTGCTAGGAAAAGGAATACAATGTCTTTAAATTTGGAGAAGACAAAAGGCTTTCACCCTAAAAGAGAAGTTAAAGGAATGGGACTGTTTCATTGTTCTTCTACAGCTCCTTTACTCAGTGTTTTTAGGAAGTGACTTTTCTAGTTATAGAAATTTTCTACATTCCTGTAATTAGATTATTCACTGTGTAAAATTTAAATAATGTAGATATTGTAATATATGATTTTTTTCTTTCTAAGGGAATACAAAGGATCAGTAGCATTTTTTAAAATGTCTTTTACATGCTCTAAAAGTTCTATTCACTGTGCTTCTCAATACTTTATGAAATATTATCCTTCCATATGAAATCATTAACATTTCTAAAATGGTCAAGGTGACAGCCTTTGTTCTTGTCTAGAGCATAGCAGAAATACAGATGTCAAGAAAAGCAGAAGAGACAAGTGGACAGTGCGTTTTACTGTTTTAGAGAGGATCATGGACTCATGTTGTCCTGACTTTTGCAGTTCTGGACGTTATCATTCTTTTGTAACTAGTTTCTCACACATTTCTCTGTAAACATAGCCATGTTATTGTAACGGTATCTTTTGTTTACATTCCTTTCTCCTGGGCACAGAGGTTTGATGGACATTTCCTTTGACCAGTGTGATTGAGGGACGACAAGCTGTTCCCTCCAATGCACAGTGATTTCTAAAATGCATATAAAATAAACCAGGCGGGTCTCGCCCAGCAGTTGCTTCTTGCTCTCTGAACAGGTGTCTCTGTCTCCTTCTTTTGTATCGTTCCTGCAACATTTGGTGGCCCGTACGCTCTCTCGCACCCCGCAGCTCGTTCTGTGGCACGTAAGTGAGTGGTTTGTGTAGGCTTGAGTGCAGGCTAGTTAGTTTTTAAAAATGGTTACTAATGCACATCCTCTGGATGATACCTTGGCCTTAGAGATTTTAGAAGGAGTGTTGGAGAGTAAGGGAATATCAGTTCCTAGAACAGAGATAAAGCAGTTTTCTCTCTGGGGAAAGGAAAGGAGGTTTTTCCGGGATACTCGAGCTCTGTTTTCTAAAACCGTCTGGAGGGAGCTAGGTGAACTTCTCCTGGATTCACTGGCTGCTGACTTTAGTGTTGAATTGGCTAAGCTTTTGGTCTGTTGGAGACGCGTAAATTTCGTGGTTCAAAGCCACGGAGGCTTTCCGAGTATAGCTATGCCAGTGGGTTCGGTCTGTGAGGAGAAGGAATTCCTGGAGCTGCCTGACACGGAAAGGGAACGCCCTTTTCTGTCTGAGACCGAGGAGCCGAGTAGTGAGACATTTCCCGAGCTGGCTCAGCCCGCTGCCTGGCAGGGCTCGAATGCCTGGCAGTCGTTTGCAGGCTTCCCCTGCCTCCTCTCCCTAGGCACCGTGGCACAGGCTTCCCCCCCGCTTCTCTCTCAGACTGTGGCCGTGGGGGAGGGGCGCCCACACGGCGCAGGCTTCTCTCTCCCCTGAGCCTTTCCGGCGCTGGTGGGAGACCCCACGGGCTCGGCTCTGGAGTGCCCGAAATGCGGGACCCTAATATGTTGCCCCGTGCCTGCAGCGGTGGCAGGCCCCGTGGACCCACCCCCTGCTGTGGCTGGGGCGGGGGCTGATCCCCGGCCGAGCGCAGAGCGGCACACGGCAGAGACTGGCAATTTGCTGGATTTAATGTACTTCCAGGCTCGGGGATCAGCCACGCGGTACCCGCTGGGGTCGGCGGTTTCCGCACTGGTGTTCCAACCACCCAGGGGGACACTTTTAGGGGTGCTATCTCAGCCACACCTGGCCATGCAGCTTGCGCAAGTGCAGCTGCACCAGCCTCTATCCGGCTCTCTGCCTCCTGGGTGGGGCCGAGCCGCCATCCTTCAGGACTCTCACATTCCAGCGGTGGAAGCCCTCCCTGCTCAGGGGCAGGGTGAAGCCACCACGGCAGAGC
>VZRZ01000138.1:321710-343510 GCA_013398175.1 Climacteris rufus | reverse complement strand
AGGGGACGAGGTAGAAAAAAGGGCATGAGGTATAAAAAAGGGAGTGAGGTAGAAAAAGAGGATGAGATAGAAAAAGAGGATGAGATAGAAAGAGGGGATGAGGTAGAAAAGAGAGGTAGAAAAGAGGGGATGAGGTAGAAAAGAGGAGATCAGGTCGAAAAGAGGAGATGAGGTAGAAAAGAGAGGTAGAAAAGAGGGGATGAGGTAGAAAAGAGGAGATCAGGTAGAGAAAAGGGGCTGAGGTAGAAAAAGAGGATGAGGTAGAAAAGAGGGGATGNGAGGTAGAAAAAGGAGATGAGGTAGAAAAAAGTATGAAGGAGTCGATGGAGGTGGGTCCTGGCAGGAGGGGCTGAGGTAGAAAAAGAGGATGAGGTAGAAAAGAGGGGATGAGGTAGAAAAAGGAGATGAGGTTGCAGCTTCTTGCCCAAGGAGATGCTGTGATGCATTTCTGGCTCAGAGCCACAGTCAGGCCCAGCCCAAAGCAGTAATTTGGTTTTTTGTTCCTGTGAAGGGCCAGTATGACCTGGTGAAGGGCCTGGCCCCCATCCGTGAGCCCAGGAGCGAGCAGGAGGTACATGAGATCGAGAATGAGTGTCTGGGCATGGCTGTCCTGGCCATCTCCCACGATGCCATCAGGAAAAACCTGAAGCTGCCAGAGCTTCCCAAGGACATCAGGTGAGCTGGGACGGATCCTTTGGCACTGCTGCCTCTGCTTCTCAGCCAGGAGAGGAGTTTGAATGCACAGCTTTGTTTTTCCTTCCAGTTACAAGCATTATATCCCCGAGACTTTGAACAAGACCATCAGGCAGAGGAATTTCTTAACCAGGATTCGGATCAATAACGTTTTCAAGCATTTCCTGAAAGAGTTCAACAACAAAACCATCTGCAACAACAGTGTCTCTCCAAGGGACCTCAAAGTGAAATATTTATCCACAATGGAGGTCCTGACCAAATATTATGGAGCAGAGATTTTTGAGACTTCGTTTTTGCTGATTTCTTCAGAGAACGAGATAAATAAATTTAATTGTGGAGACAATGAAAAGTATGAAGTGATGGTGACAGGAAACAATGGCATTCAGTGGAGGCTCAAGCCAAGTGTAAGTAGCCCCTGATAAATGGGAATTAGAGGATTTTTTGGGACATAACAGCTGTTAAAAAATGGTTGTGATCTTCAGATCAGCTTTTTACTGGAGGGCTTATATAGGATTACAGGATTATGCAGGACCTCAGAAAGTTCCAGCCCAATTCCCTGTTCAGGCTTGGCTTTGGGACCAGACCAGGTTGCTCAGGGCTTTATCCATTCAGGCCTTGAGAAATTCCAAGGATGGACACTGGACACAACCTGTTCACCAGGAAAATTAGAGACACTGCTACATCAGCCAGGCCAGGCACAGTGCAAAAGCATTCAGGAATTAAATAGCTTTATTTTAGATTTTAGAATACATTCTAGTCTCTATTTTCTATTATGACTCTATAATTATAGAATGAATTTTTATTTCGGAGTAAAAACACTATGCTAAAAAATGTTTTTACCAGTACCCTTTTATCCCAAATATATCTGCAGCCTGTGCAGACAGAGAAAGAGAAGAAGAAAAAATCCGATGGCAAAACCAAAAAAGAGGAAGAGAAACACAAACTGCGAGAGACGTGGAACAACTTCTCCTATTTCCCTGAAATCACCCACATTGTCATCAAGGAGGCCACAGTCAGCATCAACAAGCAGGATAACAAAAGGATGGTGAGGAGCAAAGCTGCCGTGGCTTTCCCTTCCATGGGGCTGGGCAGGGGGTGACAACCCCTGGAGGGGCTGGGCAGGGGGTGACACCCCCTGGAGGGACATTTTGGAGTGTAAATAACACCAAATGTGCTGCCCTGGGCACTGGGCAGGTGCAGAAGTGCTTGTTGAGGTGGTGGTGCAGCTGTGTCCCCACTGGCACCACAGTTCCCCTCACAGACCCCGGGTGGGATCCCAGAACTGCTGACGGCGTTTCCATCCCAGAGTGAGTGGGCAGGGCAGGGAGCAGCCACTCTGGCTCCCTGAAGAGCACAATTTCCTAGCCAGAAGGGGCTGATGGTGCAGCGTGGCTGAGCTGTGCTGGCAGAGCTGTAAGGCCTCTCCCCTTCCCTTCCCTGGCAGGAGCTGAGGCTGAGCTGCCACGACGAGGCCCTGTCCTTCGCCTCGCTGGTCGATGGCTACTTCAGGCTCACAGCAGATGCCCACCACTACCTGTGCACGGATGTGGCTCCTCCTCTCATCCAGCACAACATCAAAAACGGCTGCCACGGGCCCATCTGGTCAGTCAAGTGTTGGACTTTCATTTTTTTCCACTTGGGTAATCGGGCTTCTAATTGGGAGGAAGTCGGGGGTTTGGATGAATGGTGGGTACCAAGGGGTTGGAGAACAATTTGGGTTTGCTAAGGAAAAAAAAAAAAAATCAGTGTTCTCTCTTTCCTCATCTATAAACCCAGTGTTTCTGCACTAAAGGAGTGTTCCAAGAGTTTCCTCCATGGACACACTGGGATATTTTAGGTAGAGAGTAAAATGTCTCTACACTCACCCTGGGAGTCCTTGGATGGATGAACAAATCCTTGGGTTTTTAAATACCTAAAGGAATGATCTTCCCTCCATCCCCCTTTTTGGCTTTTCCCTTTATGTTTAAGCTGCAAAATGTAGAAATCCAGGAGTTTACCTGCACAGTGTTGGCTGCAGAATTCCCTTTAATGAATCCTTCCTCCCTTGCTCTGTGCAGTCCAACGTGAGCAGTGCACTATTAAATGATATTTTAACAATAACATAAATATTTCTAAGTTGCTGTTATACAGTTTGGCTCCAAGTACAGGGTTGCTCTTGTGTTACTTCCCAAGAAGAGATTTTTGGATGCTCCCTTGTTGGTTTTCCTCACTGTGCTTTCCCTTCCAGCACGGAATATGCCATCAACAAGCTGAGGCAGGAGGGGAATGAGGTGGGAATGTACGTGCTGAGGTGGAGCTGCACCAACTTCAACCACATCCTCATGACAGTGACGTGTCTGGAAGGCTCAGAGGTAGCTCAGCTGTGCCATTCCCAGCAGGAATGTGCTCCCTGCAGTCCCTGTGGCTGTGTTCATGTCCTTAGGGTGCTCACCCTCATCTCTGGAGGGAGTTGGCTTTTTTCTCCAGCCCTTTGTGCTGTCTCTCCAACCAGGATTAATGAGATCCATTCCTACCAATCAAACTGTGCAAGGCATGATGAAAATTCACCATTTTAAACTCAGGTGGTGTCAGAGTGACAGGAGAATCAGAGTCACCTTGAACATGGTTTCACTTCTCTTGAGCCTTCCTGAGCATGGATTTAACTCCCTGGATGGATTTCCCTGCCACGCTGGCCTCAGCTGATTTAATAGTTTGGGAGAATATGGAAAGTGTTCACACAAGGATAATAACAAATAATAATAATATAAATCCTTCTCTTAGGAAAAAAATGTTCATGGAACCAGTGGTGAGCCAAGGAGGGATATTTGGTACTGGGTTTATCTCCTGCAGATATTTGCAAAAAAGCAGATATCAGCTCTGTCTTGTAACAGAGCAGCTGAGGCAGTGAAACAAGAAAGGAATTTTGTCTTGGAAAAGAGGGAAGGGAGAGGAGCAGATGCAGAGGGGAGACCCTGAAAGCTCCTGAGATGGGGAAGTTGAGAAGTTCAGCCCTTCCCCAGCACCTCTGAGTGACACTGGAAGGTCTCAACAGCAGCCTGAGATCTTGTATCAGTGGTTGAACAGACTGGGGTGGGAAAGGGAGTTTTGCTGTTTTTAAGTGGAGATTTTAAAACCCTGGTCCAGATTCTGCAATTCTTGACCAAGGGAAGAGAAAATTCCTCCAGAAGAGGCAAAACTTCCTCATATTCTCAGGCTCTGCAAAAAAAAAAAAAAAAAAAAAAAAAAAAGCCATAATTTGGGCTTGTTGGGTGATTGTATCTTTTATGTTGCTGCTCTTCTGCTCTTTGAGCCTCCTGGGACTGAAGATTGCAGGAATTTTAGGGCTTTTTGTGCTTTGTTGCAGTTTGATTAGAGAACCCTGGCTTAGAAGTGGTGAACTGAGCCTACATGTGACTGCCAAGCTTTTGGGAAGTTTTATGTCTTTGCAAATGTTCTTTCCCTTCAGTGATTGTTTGCTTTCTTCCCCCCCTGATACCAGGTGATCAATAACTCAGGCCCCTACAAGAACTTCCAGATTGAAGTGAAGAAAGGGGGGTACTTCCTGCATGGCTCCAACAAATCCTTTGCATCCTTGAAAGACCTCATGGATCACCTGAAAGGACAAATCCTTCGCACAGACAACATCACCTTCACCCTGAAGAGGTGCTGCCAGCCCAGACCAAGAGGTATTTGTTGTTGCAAGAGAAAAAACTCCAGGAAAAGGAGGAATTTTTAGTGTGTTTGTGCTGTATCTTTGTGTGAAGCTCTTGGAAAAAATGGTATTTCAAGTTTCTTCCTTCTCTGGGGAAGGAGGAGTCTGTCAAAAAGCAAAACAGGTGCCAGGAACGGGTTTGAGGAGGGGAAGGGAGGGTTGGAAGCTGCTCTGTTTGCTCTCATTATGAGCTGGTGCTCAGTAACCCATCCACAGAAGGCAGCAGGGGAGGTTTGTGGTCCCAACTGATGGCAAGAAGAGCCTGGTGGCAGGAAATCATCTGTGAGGTGCCACTGCAGGGACAATGGGGCACTTGTTGAGTGGTGGCAGCACTCAGTGGAGCTGTTTGCTATGAACTAGGAGTTTGTGTGAGAGAGGAAGCACAGTGGTGTGATTGTGCTGAGCTGATAAAGGCTTCCTGTCAGAAGCAGGGGAATAACTGAGCCACATCAATTACCTGCTGCTCTGAGGGCTTGGCAGAGTCCCTGAGCTGCTCACCCGCTGCAGAAAGGACCTGGGTGATTGTCTGGAGCAGGGGGACATGGGACACATTTTGGTTACACTTGGATGGCTGGATTTGGAATAAAATAAAAGAAAACAGGTCAGGGAGTTGATTGTTCCAGCAGGATTCAGTGCATGTTCCCTGTTCTGTCTCTTCCCTGTTGTTTCTTCTTCTCCTTTTTGAATATTTAATCAGATACTCATGAAGAAGTTCAGGGGATGCAGAACTAAAGCAGTTTGGCTCTGTGTGGTTCTTCTGATGCTTCCAGAGCTCCAGGGGATGGTTTAGCCCCAGCACCCAGGTTCTGCTCACAGAAGAGGGAAGCCCAGATGGACACACACCCCCCCAAATCCATCCTCTCCTAATCAATAATGCCTGGAAGTCAAAATTCATGTGCAAAACTTCTGCATCTACCCTGAAGCAGGGGGGAGGAAGCACTGGCTTCTTGAGCCTTCTTCTTCACTTCATTCCCCAGTTTAATTCCAGTGCTCTGGGAACACTGTTAGTGCTTCCCAGAGTCCAAGGAATTTGGAAGGAGGTGAAATGAGCCTGCAGCTCCCCCTTGCACAGTGGAAAGGAGATGGAGCTGTTGGCAGGAGGGGATGTGGGATATTTTATTCCATGTTTTCTCTTTCAGTCCTTGTGCAGAAAACTCTGTTCAGTTGCTCCATATCAACCCTGATATGGCTGATAATAACTCTGTATTTAAAAGATAAATATTTAGCTGTGCTTCAGTGATTTCTCTGTTGAATGAGGAGCAGAAATCAAGCCCAAATTTCCTTTTTCCTCCCATTTTTGGGGATTTACCTTGCAGGAGCACTGAGAAGGGGTGTGCAGTTTTCCTTGAAAAGCCTGAAAGGATCTTTTCTCTCCCCTGCCTTGCAGAAATCTCCAATTTGCTGGTTGCAACCAAGAAGGCCCAGGAGTGGCAGCCAGTGTATCCCATGGGGCAGCTGAGCTTCCACCGCATCCGCAAGGAGGAGATTGTGCAGGTTGGTCTGAGCTCTCCTGCAGCCCTGGGCCTGCCAGGGACACCAACCTGCTCCTCAGCACTGCAAATTGATTTGTGTTAAATGTACAAACCTTCCTTTGTGGGAAAGCCTCCGGGGCCAGGATGGCCTCGTGTGGACAAAGAAGGGAAGCGAAGGAAGTTCACTGGAAATTAAATGGATATTTAAGCAGTTTTCTAATGGAAAAGAGAGGGTTTAAGGTCATTTCATTGGAGTCTTGGGTAGGAGAACTGTTTCCCCCTAAATTTGTCTCAAACCAGGAGAGCTGCTTTGTTGTGGGTGTATTTTTTAAAGCCTGACTTACCAGAGAAAGAAGCAACTTGAGGTTTAAGACAATATCCTGCAGTAAAAAAAGGTGAAGTATTCAAAAGCTCTGAACAATCTGAGCATTCAGAATTTTGTGTTCTGAACTTGCCCAGATTCCCAGCCCCTTGTTTGTAGCTGTGCAGGTCACCTGAATAAACCCCAACAAACACACAGGGCTTGAGTGCATAAATCTGATTTAATGTTTCTAAAAGAGCTCTTAAATCATGCACTTGGCTCCTTCTGTTAAATCAAAAAGATTTTGGGGTTTTTTTAGCTGCATCGCTGGAGACACAGATGGGGTTTGGGTTGGTGTATTTACAGTCAGCATCCAGGTTTCCTGCAAAAATACCCCAAGGCAGAATTCTCTGTGATTCTGGAGGAAATTGCTTCCCCAAACAAAGCCTTCCATTGAAATATTGCTTCCTCTAACTTTTGGAAACACATTAAAGATCATCTCAGTAGCAGCTTCTTGTGAATAAGAGCAAAGTTGTTTATTCATTTGGTGCTTAGTGTGGGAATGTTAAATGCCAGGGAACCTGTTGGATGCTATGGAGGTGTAATATCCAAGGAATTCACGTGGGGAGGAGGCTCAGAGCTCACTGAACCCAAAATAACTCCTGACATTGGGTTCTCACTGGAATAAATTTAAATCTCTAACCAGACCCAGTGGAGAGACAGGAAAAAGTGCAGATTCAAATATTTGTGTAAATCTTGTTGGCTTCCTGTCTGAGGAGTCTGTGCTCTTGTGTCTCAGGGAGAACACCTGGGAAGAGGCACCAGAACCCAGATTTACTCAGGGATCCTCAGCCTCAAGGATGATGAGAACGAAGGATATCAGAATGAAAAAGAGATTAAAGTCCTGCTGAAAGTCCTGGACCCCAGCCACAGGGACATCTCCTTGGCAAGTCTTTTCCTTTGTGTGTTGTACATGGATAGCTGTACAAAGCTTTTTAAAAAAGGGTTGGGGATGGGAAAATGCTGAAGTCCAGCTCTGTGACTGCCATGGGAGGGCACCTCCGCTGCTAAACCCAGGGATCTGGGATGTGTTTCTGTTCTGTGGTGCTCTGAATGTGTGAAACTCTGGGAATGCTGCCCCAGCAGCAGCAGTTTGATGCTTTGATGCTGATTTCTGTCCCTTTCCCCAGGCCTTCTTTGAGACAGCCAGCATGATGAGGCAGGTGTCCCACAAGCACATGGTGCTGCTGCACGGCGTCTGCGTGCGCGACGTGGAGAGTGAGTTCCCGCGGCCTGGGGGGCAGAGCAGGGGCACAGGGGCACAGGGGCACAGGGGCTGGGTGTGCAGCTGCTGCCTCTGCAGCTGCCCAGAGTGCAGCTGCAACAGCACAGCAGCTCCAAAGGCTTCTCTCCCAAGCGGTTTCCAACGTTGTCCTGGAGTAAGAGCCTTGCAGGGTGACCCCGTGAGCCTGGAATGCCAGAGGGACAGGGCAGTGTGGGCACAAACCTGCCTTGGGCAGGAGTAACTCCCCTGGGAAAGGCTTTTTTCCAGGTTTTACTGTTCATTTACTACATGAAACCCCTCAGCCTTTTAATTTGGACTCTGAGCACTGAACTAAACCTTGGGGAAGGTGAAATAATAACATTCTCCAACCATCTGGCCCGGGGGCACGGGAGGAGATGGGAACACAAATGACTCCAGCCCCTGGTTATTGTTGCAGCACTGACTTTGTGCACCTGCCTTTGTAGATATCATGGTGGAGGAGTTTGTTGAATTTGGACCTCTGGATCTGTTCATGCATAAAAAAAGTGAACTTCTGACAACTCCATGGAAATTCAAAGTGGCCAAACAGCTCGCAAGTGCCCTGAGCTACCTGGTAAGAGGCACCTTGGCCAAGACATTTCCCTTCAGAGAAAGTGCTGAAATGGGAACACTTCCCTACTCCTCCTTGCCTTTTCTCCAGTGTCTTCTCAGCTGTAATCTGGAATTTCAGCTTGGAGTAATTGAGAGTCCTTCTCTATGTGGATCTGCTGGAGCACTTGCAGAGCATCCTGAGCTCCCTGCACTCACTGTTCTTTCCCTGCTTTTCTGTAGGAGGATAAGGATTTGGTACATGGGAATGTGTGCACCAAGAACATCCTGCTGGCAAGAGAGGGAATTGATACTGAATATGGTCCTTTCATAAAGCTCAGTGACCCAGGAATTCCCATAACGGTGCTGTCCAGGCAAGGTATGTCCAGGAATCACATCCCCAGGGAAGGGGAAAGGGAGAAATGTCATTTAGAGCAGCCAGAACTGGCTCTGGAATAGAAGTATTCAGCTTTCATGGATCTGGAAAATACACAGTGCTTAGAGAATTCATTTCTCTTAAAAAATGAGATAAGTCCAGTGAGATAAGAGAAGGAATCTCAGTTCCTGGATGGCTCCAGGCACGAGCCTGTAAAAGCCAGGGATTTGAGAATCAGGATTTCCCTGAACCTGGACAGATTCTGCAGCCTCAGTGTATTTTAGCCAGGACTAATTCAGTTCCAGGCTGGTTTTCCCCTGCTGTGACACTCACCCCACAATGTTTCATCCCAGAGTGCGTGGAGCGGATCCCTTGGATTGCACCTGAATGTGTGGAAGATTCCAAAAATCTCAGCATTGCAGCAGATAAATGGAGCTTTGGTACAACCCTGTGGGAAATCTGCTATAATGGAGAAACTCCACTGAAAGACAAGACATTAGCAGAGGTAAAACTTTATTTTGGATCCAACCTCTTGGGCTCTTCAGTTCCCATACCCAGTTGCTCTCAGCTTACAGGGAAGCAGCTGGACTGGGCAAGGGGCTGATCCATCTGGATCACCACAGGTTGCAGCAGGAATCCTTGTCCTTACTACAAAAATGGTGAATTATTGCTTCAATCTGACCCTGCTGGAGCAGAAAAATACCTGAACACAACTCCTGATGTGCTCACACGTGTCCTTTTCACAGAAATGCAAACATTTCCTGCTGCATAAATAAAGGGGAAAAGCTGGCAGGAAATGGCTTCTGAAAGGTGAAACCTGCAGCACCTTTTAAACACCTCATGTGCATGAGGTGGTTGCTCCAAACAGCACCAGATCCAGCACAAAAGGAATTCTCCAGTGGTAGGAGATCAGTCCCAGCTGCAAATAGGGATTTCCTTGGCAAAGTTCACAATGAGTTAAGGATTTAAGGGCCACATCCCCTGATGTAGAATCACAGAATTGCTCAGGTTGTCAATGAGCTCGGTGATCCTCCAGTCCAACCATTGGCCCAGCTCAGAACTGTGAGTTTGGAAGCTGAAATTCCTGGAGTTTCCATTGGTTCCCACAGAAGGAGAGGTTCTATGAGGGGCACTTTGTGCTGGCCACACCGTCCTGCAAGGAGCTGGCAGACCTGATGAAGCAGTGCATGAACTACGACCCCCACCAGAGACCCTTCTTCAGGGCCATCATGAGGGACATCAACAAACTGGAGGAGCAGAGTAAGGCACAGAGGGAACCTGCAGGGAGGGATCATGGAATTCTGCAGTGGCTTGGGCTGGGAGGGACCTTAAAGAGCATCTTGTTCCAAGCTCATGGAAGCTGAGGAGCTGGCACAGGGTGGGAAGCTCTCCAAGAGAAATCTGGGTGGGGGTTTGGAAGCAGATCCAGCCTGGCTCATACAGATGGAAAAATTCCCTGTCAGAAAGCAGGTGGCACCTAAGGGAAAATGTGGGAATAGGCACAGTAACTGTGGAATTGGAGAGCTGAGACTGCAGGAATGTGAGCTGGGCTGTTTTCCCCTCCCAGATCCCGATATTGTCTCGGAGAAGAAGCCGGTCGCCGAGGTGGATCCCACCCTCTTTGAGAAGAGGTTCTTGAAAAGAATCCGGGATTTGGGAGAGGTGAGACAGTGTCACACACAGAGCACAGGCCCTGGTGCTGGCTGTCCCCACAGCCTGTGCTGTGTCACCATCACCAAAGCAGTGCCTTGGTGCCACTCAGTGACCACTGAGCTCAGTGATGCTCCTTCCTCCCCCACCCAGGGCCACTTTGGCAAGGTGGAGCTGTGCAGGTACGACCCAGAAGGTGACAACACTGGGGAGCAAGTGGCTGTCAAATCCCTGAAGCCAGAGAGTGGAGGGAATCACATTGCTGACCTCAAGAAGGAAATTGAGATCCTGAGGAATCTCTACCATGACAACATCGTCAAATACAAGGGCATTTGCACAGAAGATGGTAAATTTTGCAGAATATTAAAAGCATACACCAAAAAGGATATTTTAAAGGGTTTTCCTTTAGAAATTGAGCAATTTATAAATGTGCTGCTTGGAACAGGTTCTCCTGTGGATTATTGAGGGATGGATAATGGGAATGAGCCACGGCCATGTGATGCTGTTACAAACGCTGCCGCTGCTCTGGGCTCGTGCAAAAGCTGTTGGTGTTCATGATGTGAGAAGGGTCACCTGTCTGCACACTAAACATGCTCTGTTCTTAGGGGGAAATGGGATTAAACTCATCATGGAATTCCTTCCCTCTGGGAGCCTGAAGGAGTATCTCCCACGGAACAAGAACAAGATCAACCTCAAGCAGCTGCTCAGATACGCGGTGCAGATCTGCAAGGTGAGCTGGCACCTGAGCCCCCAGCTCCTCTGTTCATCAGCACAGTGAGGGGGGATGCAAAGCACCAGGAACAAACCCATTCTCCTTTTCTGGCCCCAAGGATCTGAATCCTAAAGCAATCTCTCCCACACTTTGGGTGCTACTGGCACAAAGAGCAGCAGGGGAATAACGAGGAGGTTCCCTTGTTTCAAAGTTTGCCATGAGAAGTTGTTCCTGTTGCAGGATTTGGATTAGGAGGGAGGGCAGCACTTGGAGTTGTGTTGGCAGGAGGGAAGGAGCAAGGTGCAGGTGTAAAGGGATGGCCATGTGAGGGCAGTGTGGTCAGGCCATGTGAAGCATGAACTGGAGGAAAACAGGGAATGAAGTGTTGGAGAAATAAAAGGCTTTCTTGTCCCCTAGGGAATGGACTACCTGGGCTCCTGTCAGTACGTGCACCGTGACCTGGCAGCGAGGAATGTCCTGGTGGAGAGTGAGAACAGGGTGAAGATTGGGGACTTTGGCCTCACCAAGGCCATCGAGACGGACAAGGAATATTACACGGTCAAGGACGACCGCGACAGCCCCGTCTTCTGGTACGGCCCTGGCTGCTCCTGCACAGCCAGCCTGGGGGGCATCCCTGCCATTCCTCCTGCCTTTATGGGGTCTAAGTACAGATACACCATGAGAGCATGGATTTTCCCACTAGCTGGGCTTTGGTTATACCATGAGCACGGATTTTCCTACTATCTGGGGTTTGGGCTCTTTAGTTTCACAGTGCCTTGCTCTGGAACACACTTTCTTTCTTTGCACTCGGCATCCCGTGGTAATTGAAGTGCAAGGACTCCCCAAACACAAGAGTGGCTCTGGAGTTGCTGTGTGAGCTGTGGCTGTGAGGGTGTCCCCTCTGTCCCCAGGTACGCCCCGGAGTGTTTGCTGCAGAGCAAGTTCTACATCGCCTCCGACGTGTGGTCCTTCGGGGTGACTCTCTACGAGCTCCTCACCTACTGTGACTCCGAGTCCAGCCCCATGGCAGTAAGTGGTTGGGAGAGAAATGGCTGCTACAGCTGCTTAAACCCCATCATTAAAAAAAATATATTAATTTTAGTAATAAGTGGAATCAGAGACTCACAGACTGATGTGGGGTGGGAGGGACCTTAACGCTCATCTCGTCCCACCCCGTGCCACGGGGGAACACCTTCCTCCAGCCCACTGGGACATCTTGGCAAACACCCCTGGTGGTTGTTGTGTTTGTACTGAGGGATTCCCAGCTGCTCCTGTCCTGCTGTGCCCACAGGAATTCCTGAAGATGATTGGCCCCACGCAGGGACAGATGACGGTGGCGCGGCTCGTGCGGGTCCTGCAGGACGACAAGCGGCTGCCACGGCCACCAACCTGCCCTGAGGAGGTGAGGGAGGGAGGGATGGATGATGGATGGAGGGAAGGATGGATGGATGATGGATGGAGGGAGGGATGGATGGATGATGGATGGAGGGAGGGATGGATGGATGCTCCCTGTTTGGACACTGAGCACCAGGGGTGTGACACCTCCCCGGTTCCTGTCCCTCCAGGTGTGCTGGGAAAAGCATTTCCAAGGTTTTCAAGCTTTGTTTGAAGATGGGTTTTGGGGTTAACATTCCCAAGTTCAGTGTCCCTTCAGAGGGGTCAAGGACTTGCTGTAGTACCTGGATCCATCAGAATTCCTTGGGAATCCCTGTGATTTTGGCAGTTCAGCATTGCTGGGGTGCAGCACTCCAGGTGGAAGTGCAGTGTTGGTCTGAGACCTGAACTGACACAAAGCCCTGGGCTCATCCCTGCTGAGCTGTTCTGTCCTGGCAGGGGGAATCTGCTCTCTTGTCTTTACTGGGAAATCCCAAGGAAATGTTTCATTCCTTTAAAAATGTCCCTGTTTTGCTGCCAGGTGGATCAGCTGATGAGGAAGTGCTGGATCTACAAACACGACGAGCGCACCACCTTCCACAACCTCATCCAAGGATTTGAGACAATTATGAGCAAAATGTAATTCCTTTTTTTGTACTTTCAATGCCCATCAAACTATACATGCCCAAGGCTAGTTTTTTTTTTTTTTTTAACTCCTGTAATTTGTACTCTGACTGGGCTGATGTGGTTATCAAAGATTCTTTTGCCAACAGATTTAAGTCAACAGTTGGATAAAAAGAATTTAAAGGTTTGGGCAAAACAAGAGCTGCAGCTCCCTTTGCTGCTGTTACTGCAGGGCAGTTTCCTCCTGATCTGATTCTGGTTGTGCCACAATTGGAATTGCCCTGGTGGATGATGTGAGCTGGGAAAATCCACTGCAGTTCTCAGTGCCAGCTCACAGCTCAAACCTCAGCCAGTAAGAAGGCTCAGTACAGTCAATTCAGAATTATAAAACTGTCTGACAAATATCCTTCCCATGCACTTAAATTTTATTAACAAAAAACCAACTCTGGCATAAAAATGGAGAGAAGACAAAATCATCAGTTGCTTTTAACCCACCAGCCCCCAATTCTGAGCTCTTACAGGTATTTAAAAAAAAAAAAGTGTTCAAAAAAACCACCCACAGCAGAGTGCTGGGATGGGCAGAGTTGTGCATTTCAGCAAGAAACCCAATTTTGGGGTAAAGAACTTGCTTTTCCTAACCCCACTGCCACATTTTACCCCCTGGAGCTTCCAGAGTGGAGGGGGAGAATGTGAAGCTCCCCAGCTCGTGCTGCGGGATGTGCAGGGAAGGAACTGATGGAGATGGAAAAGAAACCAATCCATGGAGAGAAACTGGGGGGATTCTCCCAAAGGAAAGAGAGGCCTGAGCAGGCAGGGGTGTCCCTAGGGAATGGGAACCCCTCCAAAACTTCCTGCAAAGAACATTTGGGACTCAGAGGAACTGGAACCTTCTGCTGCCCCAGCTCCTACACTTGGCCCATCATTTTCCTGCCACACCTGGAGTTGGGAAATGCTCTGAAGAGAAACTCGATTTTGGCAATAATAGAAAGAGGTATATATATATATAAATATATATAAATTGTAATTATGAGCTCCAAGGAGGTCAGATTTATTTTTACAGTGTTATTGTATGTCACTTAGGAAGCTGAATTCAATCTGTAAGCACTTTGTTACTCTTTATACAAACAAGTCTAATAAAGATTTTTTTTTTCTCCATGTGCCTCCCTTTTTAATCATAAATTAAACAGAGGAGAGCTTTGAAAATGTAACTTCCATAGGAATGGTGTTCTTTCAAAACAACCTTTTCCTTCCTTACCTGACTCAAGGCAGCCCTGGGCTCTTTTCCTCTCACAGAAATCCACTTTAAGCAAGTACCAACAATTTATTTTCATTGAAAAGTGTAACAAGTTGAGAAAGTTGCATATACAAACAGTTGAAACAAAATATTACAAGTGAATTTATCAATACATACAGGCAGAATCCCAGAAAAGCTCCTGTCCTGTTCGGGGAGCAGTTCCAGCAGCTGAGGGAGGAGGGATTTTCATTGGGATTTTTGTTTTTGAGCTTTGAAAAGAGGGATCCTGGTCACATCCCAAAGCTTGAAAGGCAAAGTTTAAGACTTTTTTTTCTTATTTAAAAAAATCAGTATTGAAAAATGGCTTCAGGGTTCTCTAGCAAGGGAAAGGAAGGAGGAGGAGGAGGTGGCTTCTGGCCTCAGTGAACTCAGCCCAAATGGATTTGCAGCAGGATTCCAAGGAGGCAAAGCCTTGGGATGAGGGCTGGCTCCTCATTCACCTGGCCCAGCACTGATGCCAAAAGTGAGGATTGCTGATCTCCAGCTACAAGGACTGATGGCAGAAGAGAATAACTCGAGCCAGAGCTGATAATAAGCTAAGAATACAAAAAGTCTTTAAAAAAAAAGAGGGGAAAATACACTCAAAACTGGGAAACAATGCCTGGGAACCTGGATCCAGCTGTCCCACACCTGTGGAAGGAGGATGCTGCCTCACACTGCTCAGCCACACGCTGGATGAAAAATCCACTCCAGGAAAAATCTGTGGATTCTCAGCCTGAAACAGATAAACGTTATTCCACTGTCCAAGTATCAGCTCTCCAGATCCCAGGGAATATTCCAAGGCAGCACAGGACAGCATCTCCCTTGGAACAGCCATTTCTTGAGAACACCACTGAGGCTCTGGGAATACATTTGGTATCGCTCCATTCCAGGATTAAGAAGAAATATTAAAAATTGAAAGGCTGTAAATGCAGAACTCTTAATCCTGGAAAAAGGAAGGTTGGAAAAAACCCCCACATTCTGAATTAAAAAAATACAAAAGAATGACTATCAAGCCTTGCTCTTTTCACCTCCTCAGTGTGAGGACTGGAGAAAGGACGAGCTTTCCTTGCTCCGGGTTTTTATTGCTTTGAGCTGGCGCTGCCCAGCTCCCCGAGCTCTGTCCCTCAGCCCTCGGGGGACAAAGCCAAGGCTGCTCCTCCTCCTGTGCCGGGGGCAGCACCGGGACAGAGCCGGCTCCTCGGGACACTCACCCCACACACAAAGCCCTCCTCGTCCGAAGTTAAGGCAGCAATAACAAGCGAGGGATCCCGCGCTGTCCGTGGCCGCGGGGATCCATCAATACACGCGCTTCTTCTTCAGCGAGGACTCCGAGAACCGCGCGGTGCCCGCGGCCGGGAACTCCCCGGGGCCGGGCTCGGCCAGGAGGAAGGCGGAGCTGCGCTTCGGAGCCACCTGCGGGCACACAGAACAAGGCACACTCGAGCCACCAGCACTGCCAGCCTGGGAAATGCCAGCTTTGCTCCTCGGGCTTTGGGGTCCGCCTGTGCACAGCCCTTTCCCTAAAAAATCAAACCCATCCCACTCATAAAGCGTCAGTGCCCCAGCACACGGGTGGTGCCTCACCCCACAGAGGTTCAAAGCCAGGGGGTGCTGGCCAGGGTGGTGTCCTGCAGCTCCACACAGCTCCAGCCTGGAAGCCAAGGCAGCAGTGGGAGCCCTTTCATTGCTCCTGGAGGGCTGACCAGCTTGGCTGTCCTGGCACAGCTCCCCTGCCCAGGCAGATGTGGTTCCCAGCCACGCCAGAGCACTTTGTGCAGGATCCCAGGTCCTGGCCTCGTGTCCACACGTGGAAGTGAAGGGATGGAGGGAGCAGTAATGGGTGTTGAATCCAAACTTCCACTCCAGTGCCTCACTCTGACACACACAAAGCCCTGAGGGCCCCAGAACTGAGCCTAAGCTGCCCCAAGGGCTCCCTGGGGACCCAGCAGAGCAGACCCTGCACTGTCCCTGCACCTCCAGCAGCAGAAGCTGCCTGTGACACCCTCACCAACAACCCTGATCACTGCTCTCTCACCCCCAATCAATAATTCCAAGACCAAGAGGCTTCCACAGTTGCCTTGTTCAGCCACTGAAGCACCTGCCCTGTAACAGCCCCTGAACCTGACCCCTGCACGGCCTGGGGTAGGCCTGACTCCTCCCCAGAAGATTTGGGGGTTTGCTGCATGTTCAGCATTTTAGGAACAAGCTTCACAATCCAGAAAACAAATTCCTTAAATAAAACACAACATCCCTGAGCCAGACCCTTCCTAGCAGCTTTCCCAGCACCCTGTGCTAGTTCACACCCCTCAAACTGCTCCTGCTCAGTCCAGTTTCAGCCTGGGGGCACTTGGCATGACCAGAAATAGGGAATTGCTGGAGGAAAGACAAAGTTTTCCCCCATCCTGCAGTTCTAAAAGCCACAGGGATGTCAGAGGTGCCCTGTAACCCTCAGCCCCTGACCATGCTCCTCCTCAGCCCCAAAGCAGCAGGGTCACAGCAGCTGCAGACACACTGAGCTGACAGAGCCTCCTGGGGAGCAGCCTCTGCACCCAGATTTATCTGCAACTCCAGGAGTTTGGAGGCAAACTGTGCTGCTGTGTCTGTGCCAAGGGACTGAGCCTGCTCCTCCTGCCTTTTATGGCTTCTGGCTTTAACACAAACTTCCCAGGGAGCTGTTCTCCATCACCTCCAGGAACTCTCTGGAGATAAACTGAGGTACTCACACCCCACACTGCCTCCCCCTTTTCTCATTCCATCATTTCCAGCCATATCAGAGCTGTTGGGAACCTGAAAACTCCATTTTGGATGTCCCAGCCCGTGGCCAGGCTTTGGCCATCTTTACCCCAAGCCATGTCACAGCTCCACTCAGGCTCTGTCTCCTGCCCAGGAGCCTGGAATTGCTGGAGTCAGAAGGAGTGCACTGCCTTCTAAATCCCTTCTAAATCCCTTCCAAAGAATGGCAATCCCATGCCCAGTCTAATGCCAGGACATCCCAAGCTGAGCCCAAGGGATTTGATGCTGGGATGGATGGGCCAGGCCCCTCAGCTCTCCCATCCATGGAAACAGAGCAGTGGGATTTACCCACAGCACAGGAGCTCCTCAGGAGCTCCAAAGCTTAAGCAGACTCCTTAAACTGGCTCTCTCTGCTTCCAGAGCAGTTTTCCTCACAAAGATGTGGGAAAGGAGTGTCTGCTGGAGCACCAGCCAAAGGAGTCCGGCTGAAGAGGGCTGCAGCTGATGTCTGTTGTAATTCCATTAAAACCATTTTAAAATGGTTTTCCCCCAGGACCCAGTGAAGGATATTAGGAGTGGGGGCTGTTGGTAACCTGGCTGCTGCCCTGCCCTGCTCTCTCCACTTCAGAGGTTCTCTCCCAGTGCAAACCACCTGCAAGTCAGGCAAACACCCACCTAAATCCAGAGTGAACTTCTTCCTCCTCCTCTCTTCACTTCCTATTTTATTTGCCTCCTTCCAGGCATTTTTGCACACTCCCATCTCTCCAAGAAGCTCCCAAATTTCCAGCCTTGCTTTGCCTGAGGGTTTTGGAGCCCTGATCCCTGGGGACTGGAGGGCTCTGCAGGGCTCTGGCACTGGCCCAAGCACTCCTCACATCCACCAGGATCCGTGTGTGGAGCAGGGATGCACTGGGAAAGCTCCACTCGGGGGCAGCACAGCCAAGGGAGAAGCATCTGCAGCCACTGCTCCTTCTCTGCTCTCACCTTCTTTAAGGGGTTTGCTGGAGGAAGCTGCCAGCCCAGCTGCTGGGACCCCTGGGCTCCACTCACCAGGGCAGGCACCACCTGCAAGCAGGGGCTGTAGTCTGGGTAAGATCCACCTGTCGATTCCTGAGTGCAGAATGGGATCCATGAAGTGGGGAAAAAAAGGTTTAATTCAATTATTTTTTTGTTAGAGTGAAGAGCTCTCAGCAGGTGTGGAAATACCTGAGTCACACTCAGTTGCTGACAGGAGGTGCAGCTCACAGCAGCTCGGGGGTGCAGCAATTCCTGCAGCAAACTGTGGGATGCTGTACTTTCTGTCATTCCTTAAAAAATGTCCTTTTCCCTGCTCACAAAAACCTCAGCTTGGGCATGGAACAGCCCTTCCACACTGGGAAGTTCAGCACTGGCAAACACTATCAGGGTGTGCTGCTTCCTGGGGGGAATATTTTCATACACTGCTGGACTTTCCAGGTGATTGTGGATTGTGGGATTTCAGAGAGGGATACTCTGGGTGTGAATTCAGGTGCAGCAGGTGACCATGCAGTGCCCTCACCCCACACTCTGCAGCCCCTCATTCCTGTGCTTCCCTGGCAGCAGCCACAGCCAACACACAAAGCAGGTGTCCAAAAGCTGATGGGAGGAACAGCCAGTGCAGACAGCAAGAAAATCAAATTATTTCTCACCTCAGAGGCCTCCTGTTCAAAGCCATCCACTCTGGCCTGGGTAGAGTGATGTGCCTGAGCACAGTGCTGGTACCACTGCTGGACAGCCTCCTACAGAGGAGCAAAGAGCCTCTCCCATGCCTGCCTACAATTCTTACCAAGAACTCTTCTCTCCAAGAAGCATCAAAACACACTTAACACCAGTGATGAATCTCAAACAAAGCATTTAGAACTATGGTAAGTGCTTAAAAATACAGGAGGCACCACTGCTCTGGCAGTGGGGCAGGGACAACTTCTGGTATGTGGAACACTCCAGGGATGCAGGGGCAGCCACAGCTTCTCTGGAAAGCTGTGCCAGGGCCTCCCCTCCCTCCCAGGGAACAATTCCTTCCCAATATCCCACCTAACCCTGCTCTCAGGCAGGGGGAAGCCATTCCCTGTGTCCTGTCCCTCCATCCCTTGTCCCAAATCCCTTCCTGCTCTCCTGGAGCCCCTTGAGGCCCCAGCCCTGCTGCAGGAGGTGTCTGGCCCTGCCAAGCTCCCTGCTGCAGTTCCCCACCCTCTGGCCAGGCTGGGACCCTCCCAACACAAAACTTCTCCATCCTCCAGAGCCACCTGCCTGCCAGGAGTTTGGGAGCACCCAGATGTCCCTGCCAGCAGCCCAGGGGAGTCTCTGTCTCCCCACTGTCAGCCTGGGCAGGAGGCAGCTCTCAGATCTCCTCTGCACACAGCTACAATTTCATACAGACTGGGGATGGTTAATGAAATATGGGAATGTTCTTCCCCAGTGTCCTGTGGAACTGGCTCTCAGCACTGCAACACTCTCCAGACTCTCCAGCTCACGGCCATGCTCTGATCTCCACATGGGGCAGATGGGGAGCACATCCTGTGCACTGAAAGCAGCTGGCAAAAATTCCCTGAGCTGTGCAGGAACTGGGAGGCAGAGCACTCCTCTCTGGGCTCCAGCCAAAGTTCAACACTTAAAAACTCCTCAGGAAGGCAAAGAGAAAAACTCCCTGGGTTTGAAGGCAGACAAAAGCCAAGGCAGGAGACGCAAGAAGTCATTTTTCAGTGAGTGCCCTGAGTTCAGGCTCTCAAGAAGCAATTTTTCAAGGGTTGTGATTTCAGCAGGGAATGTTCTTTGTGCTAAATCTACTCTGAACTCTGAAAGAGATAAAGTGTCAGAGGAGAGGTTCAGGCCCAAGAGGAGGGGGAGTCTGGCTGCAGGAAAGCCCAGGAGAGATTCCTGCTGCTGGGCATTTGTGTGCCAGGAGGGCAGCAGGAGCACCCAGAGAAAACAAGGAGCAGCTCTGGGAGAATGCAGAGGCTCCAAGGGCCAGCCAGGCTGTGCAACACCTACCTGTGGGTACTCCCCAGGCTGCTGGGAATAAGTGAAATAATTTTCCATTGCATGTTGTGATGCAGTTCCCTGAGACACAGCAGCATCCATGATGCTGTTTGGAAGGCTGGTCTGCTGTGCTGGACTGGAGGCTTTGCTGGCAATTGCTGCTGGGAACACAAAGAAACACACTTTGTATAAACACATGGGGTGTAAAAATCACACAAATGAGGTTGTATTCTGGCATTAAAACTCAAATCTGCCTCTTCAGATTGGGCTGTGGCCAAAATTCAGCAGTGCTACCAATAACTGAAAGGCTTCTAGAAGTTTGTCTGTATCAGTGAGCCCATTAGCTCTGAAAATGTATCAGGATAAATTACTTTGCAATTTTAAGACAGACTACAAGATTTCCTCGAGGATAAATGCTGTGGTCAGTGGATTTATCAGCTAAACAGAAGAAACATTTGCCACACTCTGGCTGTGGAAATTTGCAATGAAAGCCATGAAATGTTTGCTTACCTGGCAGGCAGATACCAGGCAAAACACTTGCCAAATTCAAGTAGGGGTTGGTGCTCAGACGAATTTCTTTTGGGGGGTCCCCAAGCAGAGAAGTTTGTTTTTTCAAGGGAGTCTGAAAAACAGACAGGGCAGTTTGCATTAAACTCACAAAACAAATTTAACAGGAATAAGGTAAGAGTCCTAGCAAGGTCCTGGAAAAAGCTTAGTCCTGTGAAATATTTTGAAATGGAACTTTTGAAATAAAATGAAACTTTTGAAGTCAATCCTGTGGACAACAATTTGGACACACTGCCTGCACTTTTTCTTCCAAATAGCTTTGTAGGAATGTTTCTCTTCAGACTGCAAGTTCCTGAAGGATATTACAAAACAAACAAACAAAAGAAAACCTTTTATATGCAAGTGAAGGAATAATAATCACTATAACAATTCCAGATGCAGGGAGTGAACATTAAGAACACAGCCAAGACAAAATCAACTCTTCACTTGGAGACACAAGGAAACAAAGGACAAATGTTAGGAAAATCATGACCTGATCTGAATTAAGCACATGCTTCCCCATAAAATCCAAGTATTTATGTATATTATTAAAAAAGAAAATTCTGTTAATGGCAGAAAAAAACTTTTGAATGAATGAGGCCACTTAAATCCCATCCCATCATCCTCCCACACCTCACCTTCAAGGGAATAAATAACATATAAAAAACCTGATCATTAAAAGTGGAAAGTTTATACATCCACACAACCACCTGGAAAGCCAAAGGTCCCCCACACCACCAGAACTGCTCCTGCTTAGCCACAAAATTCAACCCCAAGTTATATTCTGCAGCCTTTAAAAGAGCATTGCCCTTGAAATAAATGTCATCATCAAATCCTAGGAGGCAAACACATGGCAAAAAGCCCTCCAGCAGCGCGAAGATCCCTTTGTTCATTCATCTGGACCACCAAAGAGCCGCATTGTTCTCTCCCTGTTCGAACCGCAGTGACCTTCAGATGTCTCACGGACGCTCCCTGGGCTGCAGCGAATTTCCAGCTCAGACAAAGCAGGGAGAACCCGCAGAGAGAAGAAGGGGAAGGAGCGTGTTCCCTGCTCCTTAGCCGCAGGAGTCCGCGCCGTGGGGCGGGCTGGGCGCCGAGGAGAGCCCGGGGGGGCCGGGCTGCAGAGCCCTCAGGGCCGGCTGGGTCAGGGGAACGAGCGTGTTCCGCACTCCTTACCCGCAGGGCCGTGTCTGTGCCGTGGGGCGGGCTGGGCGCTGAGGAGGGCCCGGGTCTGAGGGCACCGGGGGTGCCGGGCAGGCAGGGCCATGGGGCCGGCGCGGGGCCCTCAGGACTGGCTTGGTCTCAGGGGAACAAGCGTGTTCCCTGCTCCTTACCCGCAGGGCCGTGTCTGTGCTGTGGGGCGGGCTGGGCGCTGAGGAGAGCCCGGGTCTGAGGGTACCGGGGAGGCCGGGAGGGCAGGGCCGCGGGGCCCTCAGGGCCGGTTTGGTCAAGGGAATGAGTGTGTTCCGTGCTCCTTACCCGCAGGGCTGTGTCTGTGCTGTGGGG